>LOND01001679.1:42991-75736 GCA_014220965.1 Paragonimus kellicotti | reverse complement strand
TCTTTAGTAGTACCGTAGAAACTATTTAGTTCCAATTTTGTTTTCAGTTTGTGAATTCGTTTTCGGGCTACGCGTAAATCAGCAATTAGACGTGCATCGTTACGGTACTCAGTCTAACAAAATTTGGAACTTTCTTTGACGTCAAAGAATTTCGAGTCCATGGAATGCAGGTAGGAGTTCAGCTACCACATAATCAAACATGTGGTCTGTTTGGTTATACAATGTTTGCTGGGCCCGAATGCCAGAAAATAGGAAGTTTGACTGACAGTGATGACACGAATAGGTCCAAAATGTTGCTGTCAGCAATGACATTCCGATCCATGTTGAGTACTTGGTGGATAACGAATAATGGCAATGAGCGCCGCAAAAATGTTAATCGAATAGATCCCAAGTTGAATTTGCAGCGCAAATGTGAGACGGAGAATTGATCCAAAACGGGTCGCGGCACCAATTTGTAGTGGAACTTAACCGTGATAGCTTGAGTACCCACTAACAAATAACGATATCTCAATGATAGTCACGAAAAGGTTAAATCAAATGGTTTGGATCTTTATTGTTGGGATCGGTGTACAAGCTTAATGCAGTGGCGCTCGTCTGGACCGTGTCCTGTCTGTTCGGTGTGTCGTCTCTATTCCAATCCGGGTCAACCGCGTCATGCGTGCCTGTGTATCGACCGCACTGAATCACATCCAGTTGGAGCGTTCCAATTGGCTGAGTGTGCAGATGGTGACCGCGTGCGTGCGTTCGGATGTGGAAGAGGGTTTTCGGGCCGATGGATGTGTGGACGCGCATGTGCAGGTTGGGACAGTGAGCGTCACTTAGACTAGACGGCTTGTCACGTGATGGGCCGCGTGAGAGGACGAGACGAATACTGCACCGCCGTGTAAGAAGATTCGTGAGCCTGAGCAGAGATGGGACGCCGTTCGACGGAAGGGCGGATGTTTTATCTGCCTTAAGCCCTCCCACGTAGCTATCCACTGCAAGCGAAGGTTGAGGTGCACTATAGATGGATGCAGTGGTTGGCATAATGACTTGTTACACTTGGAGCTCAATGACTCACCGATGTCCGTTTCGTTAGATCAAGGCTCGTGCAGAAGCCGCTAGTTGTTCAGGCAAGCAGGCACGCCTAGGAGCAATCCCGGTGCAAGTGGTGGTACCCTCTGGAACCGTTACTACCTACGCCTTTGTGGACAATGGGTCAGACACCACCCTTGTGAAGAAAGACTTCCTAGATCGCCTAGGTATCTCGGGCACCGCTTCGACTCTATCCATTACGACGATCAACGGGACTAAAACAACATATTGTACGAGTGCCAGGCTGAATCTGAGGTCCCTAGATGGAGATGAGACGGTTACCGTCGATAACGCCTACTCCGTTGATGACTTACCCATGAGACCTATCACTTCCATCAAGAGGGAAGCCAGTAGGTGGGCACTTTTGATGGGTGTTTCATTCGGTGAGAGTGAGGATGGTGAGATCACCATTCTGTTCGGTTGTGACGTGCCCAAAGCGCACTGGATTCTAGACCGAAGACTAGGAAGGGTGTAGAAAGCCGTACGCGGTAAAGACTCTATTCGGTTGGATGTTGTACGGACCTTTAACCAGTGAATGTCAGGTGAAGGCCTTCATCAACTGGCCGTCACGGAGTGTTCCTATGCGGATGGATCAGATTTGTGGCCTAATAATGTTGAGTTCAAGGATATATCACCGGCTGATCCAACGCTCTCCAGAGGGGATTCAGTGACTTTATCCTTGGTTTAATCATCCACGTTGAACTCAAATGACCATTATAAAGTGCCCTATTCTTGGTAGTATGAGCATTTCATCTCTCTTAACAACTGAAAAATGGCCCTGAAACGTTTGTCATACTTGGAGTGGAGGCTCAACCGTGATGTTAATGTGTTCTTGAATTATGCGAACGTGATGCAGCATCCTATTGAAGGTGGGTACGTTAAAAGAATCTCCCAAGCTTACCATGACCCAAGCTACTCACACCAGTGATACCTGCCACACCATCCCATAATAAAGTTTAAGAAACCGGAGAAAGGTTTTAGAGATGGAATTAGAATCCGTTTTTTTACTGTAGGTTAACACAACTTCTAACAAATGATACGTCCGTCGTACAGCGACCTATAGACGACGCAATTACATCCTCCCCTTCGAACGGCGGTTGTAAAAAAAGGCTTTCAACCTTGGCACCCTCATTAGACACGGGAACTATCTCTAAAACAGATGTATTTTTCCCGATATATAGACGACGTGCTAGTTGTGGCTGAGTAAAGAACGAGCCGAAGACGTTTTGACAGTATTCAATGAACTGCATGCCAACATTACGTTAAATTCTGGACATGAATGTAGTGATTCTCTTTCGTTTAGAGTTTCGTCTTACTCGAGAGATTGGCGGTTCGGTGAAACGCCCAGTTTACCACCAAGGCATTTGGAACGACCAATACTGACAGGTTAACAGATTCATGCGGACAGTACGAAACAGATCTCATCAAAACGTTATTCAATAGAGCCAGAAAGATTTGCAGTCAAGACATGAT
Organism: Paragonimus kellicotti; assembly: GCA_014220965.1. Lineage (NCBI taxonomy): Eukaryota > Metazoa > Platyhelminthes > Trematoda > Plagiorchiida > Troglotrematidae > Paragonimus > Paragonimus kellicotti. The sequence goes on along the minus strand of LOND01001679.1, from coordinate 73,189 downwards.
TCAGAGTGAACTACAACTAATCAATCAGGTTCTCTTGGACAGTGGGTATCCACGGTCATTGGTCTCCAAGTTTTCCACACACAAAACTTTACGAGCAAACAGTGATGGTGGTTGTTACTTATTAAAAACGAGAACACATTATTTGGTTGCCTTCAATTATCTTCTTACACATGTTTTCTCTAAAATACTACTGCGCAGATTTAAGATTAAATATCCGAGTCTGTTACTAATAAATGCATGAACCATGCTGTTTCGAAGTTTTGATGATTGTATTTATTATCCCAGAATATGAAATAGTGTACTTTGTGTGCTGTTTAGCTTATGTCAAACTATTGCTACATTCACTAGTTTAATTTCCTTTTGTATACATAACTAACGTCATCCAAAGGATCACCAGGATTAGTACCACTTCCGTGACTATAGGTTGAGGAGCGCCACAGTAAATAACATCAAATGTAATTAAACTACCTTCTTGGTAAGCAAACAAACAATGACCGCCGGTATCAGTTATTGATTTCCCGTTTCGCAAATGGTTCATTAAGACCAGAAAGCGCGGAATTACCATACGGAACCAAGTTAGTATTATGCAAATATTTCAAGGAATTCCAAAACAAATAACCGTCTCGAAAACTTTTCAGTCGCTTTCTATGGATCTGAAAGTAATCTCAAATAACAAAAGTTGACCAACAATTTCAAATCGGAGTGCCGGAACAGTTTGAAGAGTTTTGTGAACACCTAGTTCAATATGATTGTTCTTTCACATAATTGTGTTTCTAATGCCTTAATTGTGAGATGCACTTCGGTCGATAGACCGGATCACAAAGGGGGACCTCGCGTCTGATAGTTCTTTCCTGTCCTGCTGTTTAATCAAGATCCAATTCTTTCTTGCTATTGCTTTCATGCGTGGACGCAGAAATAAGTTTTGTATATTTCAGTCGGTTCTGTGAGCCGCTCATTGTGTGCCTTCGTGCATCGAAGCATATTCAGGTACCCACATGGAAGCGGTCCAGTCGCTAACAGTAAAGCTGACTCTATCGCATTCCTCTCCTGAAGTATCTGATTAGGGTATCTTGCAATCAGGCTGATGTGACTTTATATTTTGCTTCACAAACTGGACGAACATTAACACCATTGCGAGATGTAGATTGCATTCTCTGTTTACTCTCATGGCATTGAACTGATATATACATGGACGTTTTCTCGCGCCACGATTAAGACAATCACGAACCGCTTGACTATGTTGAGATATGTCACCGTGCTCTTTCTTTGCCCTGGCTTCTTCTTCAGTGAAGCTGAACGAATACGAGTAACTATCGTGTCAAGTGTCGCTGTGAAGGCGTATTGGCGCCGCGTGCGGATACGCCTCTCTTGACAGTCTAACTATTGGTACTAGCGCTCTCACTGCGTGTCTTCTACTCTACGTGTGCACATGACTTGTGAATAGACAGATATTGTGTCTAGAGGTCGGTGTTTCATTTGGATGTGTCAGAAAAGACTTATCACGACAGCATGCAGTAGATGACGAGAGCTACCTATGCTCAATTTGCTTTTCGGCTTCTCAACGTGATAGGTGGCTGGGATCATAGCAGAATCGATATCTCGGCTCGACTTCTGAGATTGGCTTGTTTCTACATTTTAGTGTGCTAGACTTCTCTCTCCTGGCAATCCCATTGATAGACTCGCTGCAGTGTGTGAGCTCTCTCCTTCGTCTTGGTGATGAATTGACGGAGCGCCCATCACTGCTTCGATACATTTGTGCGACACTCTCTAGTTTGCTTAGTATTTAGTAGCGTTCCGCGGGTGTACGCCTCTTGAGCGAAATCGTAGAGAGTTGTGTTGGACCTCCGCATGTCATTTCTCAAGGTTTTCTAAGGTTATTCTATATAAGTACGCCACTCTCGAGAAACCTAATCAGTGATTTTTAATAAAACGTATTTTTATTCTCCGGTTCTTCAATCTACCTTGCTCCGCACGATTTTCGAGTAGCTTTACAGACGACCAGAAACTGTACCCGCAAATGACTGTACAGACACTCTGGTTATATTTTGGTCCATTGGTCACTACTCATACATGTCTATATTGCGTTGTTTTCATAGTTGGCCAATTTATCGTAAACATCAGCACGTCGCAGCTGTTAGTAAATGGGCCTTTATGGAAACAACTACACGCGACATTCACCAACTAGTTTTCCAGAGGGGTTTACGAGCAACATTAATAAAATGACTATTAACCGATGTTACGGCTTGCATCTAGATATGAGGAGTTCTCTACACTAGATACTAAAACTCTCAGACATGCTCCTTCGCTATATGGGTCAATCCTCTCGTATTCAGTCTGGGCCGTATATAATAAGCCTATAGGGATTCACAAAATGCTGATTCATCGCATTGAACATTAATTTCAAATAAACAATAACGGGGAGCTTGATACAACGGTTCTGCGCAATACACCATTAAGGCTGAAACAACACTGTCGCATAGAATTGGCCACCAGTTCAGTTCCAAACCACTAGGACCGCAGTGAACAAGTGATGAGACGATAAACTCAAATGATGGTTTGTATGCACCGGATGAGATGATATCATATTTCCAATGCAGAATAATGCCCACTGCCAGTATGCGTCTGTCGTTCTGCTTGCTGGCAGCGGATCTAGAGATATTCACTTGCATGAATTACATAACGCGTCGTCACGCTACGTTATCCACGTGCTTGACACTTCCATTTTCTGTTCAAATCATCGACGAGTGCCAAGAGGGTCACTATGAACTCCATCCTAATAAAAAATGAGCCAAAATCTTTTCTGTCAAATATGGATAGTGAATGTATTGAGCAGACCTCACCAAACCGCCAATGTCCATCGTACGGAAGCACATCTTGCAACGTAAATATTTAACCATGCTGGTGAACGGCAGCAAACACGTGTTATGAAGTGAAAACCCAAAATGTAACTAACATTGCAAAGTGAACTGCATGATGAACTAAATATAAGTGAACTGTTTTGGAAGTGCTACAGGAGAGGACCACCTCGATCAAAAACTCCACGTTACTGAAAAAACGATTGCCAGTCGTATTCACAGTCTCCGTTTATGAAACCAACATTATTGTCAACCCAGTTATTCTGCATGGCAAATCAAAGGCAAGTGATATCAGACGAAGTTCGCTCTTTTGATGCTAAAAATTTATTCGACATGCCACACCAGTGGGAGATGGATATGCATAACACATTTGCGCAGCACAACAAATTTCACAAATCGATAATCACAACACACCGTACGTACGATTATGTGTGATAGCAACGTTGGTACTATCAGGTGCAGCAATACACTTCTCTGTAACTGATCGGTTACGGTTGTAGATCAACCAGTTGGGCGAGACAGTCCAACCATATTGGAGCAGTGGGTTTCTGGTCTCTGACTGGTTAAATCTCATGCCAGCCGTTGGAAGGTCATATGCATTTTGCTCTGAGATACAGAAGTGCAACCAAATGCAGGCCTTCAATGTCTACGACAGCGTACATCAGTGATCTAGAGTGGAGCTTGACTACGACCATCCGTTTGAACCCATTCCCGAAAGTAGATGTCCAAGTGCCTGGTTGAATACGACGACGCGATGCCTACAAGTTATTACTTCCTCTCCTCATTATTCACTCTTGTTTCGTAAGCATTTCAGACAACCTCCTTGTTATCGTACTCCAAATAGCAGCTGTCTCCAAATGCGCATTGTACATTACCTCCGTGTTTACTCTGTAAGTAACGAGGGCATCAACCAAGAAAGGTGAATCCGACCTACAACACTTAAGCCTACTGGTGATTGCACTTACCGTTCTACACCCAGTCACAGATTGTCCGCCTTTCACTTTCCACTAATTAACAAGAAACGCTTGCTGCTAACCTTAGTGCACTATCCAACACACCAATGATGCGCATCCCTAAAAACTGAAGGAATTAACGCATTTGGCTTCGATACCATCTAACCCTCATCCCATCACTGTTCATTCGTATGCCTCATCTGTTGTCCACGAATGAGCGCACACACCGAAGAGGAACGTTAGTCTGAAAGTTGCCTGAGATACGCAACTCCTGAGCTCCAACAAGACTACTTTGCTGTCAAAAATTAGCTTGATAGATGAGGACCATTCTAAAGTTGAAAATAGGGTCCTTAGGTTATTTCTCAAAAACGGCCACCGCTGATGCAACCATCAATGTGCACGAATCAACCAACAGCTCTCGTGCTCTGATTCCGCATGTGTAAAAACATTTAACGGTACTGAATTAGTCTAACAGTTAACTTTTCGTCAGAATCCACTTTGGGGATTGAAACCGAACAGGGTAATCTGGTAGGAACAAATCGGATCAATGTGCTTTGCGCATTCAAAATGCCGAATGTAGTGGAGTACAAATTCAGCCCTGGTGATGGTATGCAAGACGCTTCAGAAAACGATTTGTCTAGGTGGCGTTAGCTCATTCGAGCCCAAGCTAACGACATAGGGCCTGCGCAATTTTCACCATTAACACTAAGCCAAACCTTCTGTTAAGAGGCGCATTCCTTAGCGAAGCAGGCAACAGCGATGGCACGATATCGATCAATTCGACTCCGCGGTATCATTATTTGTAGGAATGTGTAAATCTACAGATGGAATCGAACGTTTTTTGTTTGAAGTGAAGCATGAATATTTCGGTTCACATTGTTTGACGCAGATTCAGAGTCAGGTGGATGGATTTTCATTATTCTACTTAGCCGATCAAACTGCAGTCTTGCGACTGAGCGCACGTACGCGTCAACTTTAGGTGACTGTTTCCTCGTGTGCTTGTTGACTTCCCCGTAATGTCATTCGTCCTAGCTCCATAACTGTTATATATGGTATCCCCATCAGATTCGTTCTGTCTCAACTGTTATGTGTCATAATTTGTCATGTACATTCAGAACTATTGTGGTCTGGTTTTTGACTCGTTTCCAATAAACGATGACACTCATTTCTCGGGTTAGGCCGAATAAGTGAGCGCGTAATCAAAGAGATGATCCTGTGCCTTCCCTAACATCAGTGTAGAGAAAGACTACTGACATTAGTCCCAAAAAAAGAAACAATCCCCCTATATCAGGTCAGTAAACCCGGTCTTACGGTCATATTCTGATAGATTGAAAGGAGAGATACAGCTGAAATCTAAGAGCTGCTGGATCCCTGACGATTGTGCGGAAAATATACAAACAGAGGTAAGAATGGGCCCGACTTAGTTATCCCATCTACCATGGGACATTCTGTTCGAATGTGGTTAAACATGTCAAAAACCAATGAGCGTAACACAAACCGAGACTGACATCACTCTGTTACATGGCAATAGCTAATTCCCAGATGTGTCCAAATCAACTATCGAGGTAGGCCCGATTAGCCAACAGTTTCGACTTAACCGTAGAGATACGAGTAGAACGAGGTGAGAAAATATAGCCGATTAGTACAGAAATTATGGTCATCAGCCGACGTGCGCGTCTGACTGATTGAACAAAATAAGTACTAACGTTAGGGGAGCAACGGCAAACTGAAGCAAATACCGGCAAAGGAACGTAGTGAACATAGAAAGTAGCACACAGAACAAACAGAAGAGAATGGGGATTCATCTTAAATACTACAAGAATCTAAGAAACAGGATGAGATAAAAGTCAACAGGGGGGGGGTATAAGTTAGTGATCAAGAAACTCAGACAGTACGTGTAGAGCACCTCACGGAACAGTGTCACATATACAGAATCGGCTGAAACAACGCGGAATCGGTAAGTCACGGAAGAGCAAAGTTAGTGCAAAACGTCCTCATGCGATGGAATGCAATCCACGAATCAGAAAAAGGATAAGAATCCGGACATACGGAGAGACAGAGACGGGGATGGATGCACAGGGGTAAGGAACATACGTAAGAACTATTCCAATATGTTCGTCGGCGTGTACAGTGAATGTACCAATTCCCAGTCCGAGCGAGCTACGAATAAACTGATACCCGGCATTTGTGAGGACGGAATAAGGATGCTAGGAGAAAGACAGGATTGTTCCAAATGCGGAGTGCCAGCGGACGAGATTGGAGGTAATGATGAGAACGGATCCCGGTGAGATGGACAGCTTTCTAGACCACGCAGTGTCTGAAGAACTTGTCCTAAGATAAAAATGCGATGGAGGGTATGGAACGACAGTGGAACAACCGTTCAAAGAAATCAAGGACCTGACGAAATGCTACTTTGTAGCAGACATATCATTATAACGAACAATTTATCAAATTTACTCATTTCCAAATTGAGTTCACGATTGTAGCCATAAAATACAATTGTAAATAACGGCGTAATTTGAATGTAACTTTTGTCCAAATCTTTTGACTTCCTGCGAACATGTTCGGCTCACTCGTTTCCTCAGCTGACAGCAAACCTAACTAACCAGAGCACACATGTGAGCAGTACACGTTGATCGAATCACTTACTACCAGTTGACGGTCTACATCGATGTGACCTTCAACTTTAGCGTTCTTATTCCTCACTGGCTATTACGTTTCTGTCGTTTCTGTCCGTTAAACGTGGAATATCCGTCACTGTCTTCCTAATTGAAGGACCGTACGTATTCCAATCGTGACGCTTAAATACTGTTCACTGTGTGGAGCTTTGCTTGAACATTTTCACTAACGGTTTATCATCACTTGTTTCAAATGGATCCAGTATTTGCGTGTTTTCCGTCCAAATGGGGGTGTTTAAGGCTAATTGAGTCGCTTCTATTAAACGAGTTAAAGCACATGTGTAGAGTGTAGGAACCAGTTTGGCAAAACGAACACGTGATTGTCTTCTTCATATGGTTCATTATGAAAGACTTGTGAAACATATGCCCTCTTAAGGAATCATGTACAGTATGCATACGTTTGAAATAGTGTAACAAAAACGTCAGTAATATTTGTGCACCGTGGTGTGTGAAGTATATGGAAGTAAACTAACATTTCACTTGATCAATAACATTCGATTACTTTCTTCGGTTTTTCCTTCAAAGTTCGATAGACCTTTGGGGCAGCAGCTTCCATACCACTAACCCCTTGAAGGAGGAGGTGGAAGAGTGGTTTACACTTGACTATCCTCTTACAAGCCCTACAAAACTGTTCACAACAGCGCTCGTAACATCCAAAGCCAGCTTTTTAACAAAACTGGTTATTCTTACAATTCCAGACGTCGCGACCTTAAAATAAGCTCCGTATTCGCGTTCTGCTTCTGAGTTACAACAACCCCGAACGTATGTATGTACAAAAATAAAAGAGCATTGCACGCATCTTGACAGCCTGGATTCCAAATGCCTTAGTCGCGCCTTCCATTATAATGAGTATCTGTCTACCCACTGGTTGACTGTGCACGTGATTAGTCACTTGACCATTAAACGCCTTGACGAATTCATTCATTGGTGGCTACTCACTCGATTTGCAAATTATAAGATGTGTTAGCCCGAGAACCAGGTCGACTGACAAACAGTGGTGAGAAGATTAGTCTGTCATTCGACCAATCAATCTGAGATAGGCTGTGCAAACTGCTTTTGCGTTGCAGATAACCTAGCCAGCAAACGTCTCCACGCGTCATCGGAACGAGCAATTTCTCAACGACGACCACCCACTCGGTTTGTCCACGAGTGACGTGATTAACTGGTGCGTGGTCAAATGTCCGTATAGCACAATAAAAACCTATTCGTTAGCGTTTGTTCTCCTCAATATGATAGACGAGTTGGACGACATGAAAACAGGCTCACTACTGATCATAACAGTTTCATTTTTGATTTTCAAGTTATAAACAGCCTGGACAGCTGATTACCATTAAGATCAACTGCACAGAACATACAACAGGTACGGTAGATGAAGAGCGGACTTCAACGCAGCTACAATGCGAATAACTGAGAGCAAATGAGCAAAACAACGGTCACCAGATTCCGTGCTATTAAGATAATATTCGCGTTTTCCTACACATCATAGATTGTGAGAGGATATGCCTCTGAAATGAGCCTTGTAGAGGAAGATGATCAGCAACATAAGTCGCATTTACGTAACGTTGTGGCGGTATGGCAAAAGTGCGTAAACCGTCATTTTAAAAAAATGGTGAATGGGCGAAATGTGAAGAAAACCATTTCTTGTACATTCTTTTAACTCACAATAGCAAACGACTCCTGATGTTTTCAGTTTAGAAGACGGGATACAAATGTCTCCCATCTTCGCCTATACAAAACTACTTCGGTTTTTACTACCCAATTTGTAGTTCACTTATCACATCCATTCTTACATTTAAACTACTTTTACAGATGCTACCCTGAGATGTTCCGCACGATCCCCCTAGTTACTATTACGCTACATCTTCTGGCTTTTCGTGATTGGCAGTTGTAATATTTACTGGTTTTCTTGGGTTAGATATTAGAATCTATCGCTTTCATTTATCAAAGATGAGAGGTTCGCTCCTGTCTTCAACCCAGTTAGCCGGTATGAAAAATTCTCACTCACACATTCACTGGTTTCAGTCATACAGGTTCATATAGAACACAATATTTTTGGGTGAATCACAAGTGATTCAGTGCTTGTGGTACAATATACGTACAAGATTGGACTCTGATATCCGTTATTGACAAGTTAAAAATAAAGAGCACAGACTATTTGATACCCGAGAAAATTGAGCTACTTTATATTGACATTCGTAAATTAAAAGTTTACTTCAATCCCAACATGCATCTCATAAGAAATGTATAAAACTGTTTATTTATCCTAACTCGTGATATCAGTTAGGTTGTGCAGTAGTAAACTACTCGTGCATAACTCAGGATAAAAATATTCCCTAATGTGTAGTAGATCAGTAGTAACGAACCCAATATGTTCAGTTCTCTCCAACGTTGATCGGGTTGATGTGCCAGTATAGAGAAATCGCCCGAGCAGCAGGAGTTTACCCCGTCCGCAGTAGATGGATCTCCATGATGAAGCTGATGCTCGGACCAAATCCGAGCCAACTGACTTTTTTCCACTCGGATAGAAGTTTGACGAGCTAGTTCACACACCAGATGATCGATGGGCACCAGTTCCACCGGATTTGTTAGGAAGACTTTATCTAGAAACAGGGGGAAAAAACAAGATGAAAATGATACACTTCCTGTATGCACAAACAAACACGAAATAACAACCCGAACAAATAACGTGATTAACTCGAAAAGCCATGGTGCGAGCTACAAAATGTCGGAATTTGAAGGAATCAGATATCCGGTATCTCAAGAAAGTGGAATTCAGTCCCTAAATCCGATTATCCTTCGAGTAATCTGTAATGCAGCCATGGCGCATTGACAGAAATTTGGACAAACTAGTCATTACTTGCAAGTAGTACAAAAATAAACGTTAGTTACTACCCACAATCCGTGGCCACATAAAAATTTTCAATGTTACGCAACACTCAAGTTTCGTTCCTACAGAAGCAATGCACATTCCAATGTAGTCCCAGATAAGACTCCGGATGCTTTCCGAGTGCCCAATCACTACATCATCAAACAAACGCTAGACGCGGCGGACCCAGTTGATAAATTGACCAGCGTCGTGTGCATGGGGTAAACGGAAAACCATCTCACTATTATAATCATAAATAGTAACGAGTAAATTCAGATTCCATGCCACTGAAATAAATGAGAGAAATACAACGACATATATATGTGTGTCTGAATGAGAAAGAAAGAGAGTGAAACGCTGAAGCGTAGTCAACCTTAAAGTCATCGGAATGATTCAGTGAGAACACGATTAACCGAAAGTACATAAAACTATTTCTCAGAAGATTATCTGTTTGCAGCTTTACAAATTGTAGAAGGTTCCAAGGGATAGAAAGCTGATGTGATCGAAAAAAGGTCGTTCGGTATGATCACAAGCACCGTCACCATCACAATGAGTGAAAAAAGGCCAACAACATCCCGATGTCTTTCAGTTGCGTCCAAAATCAGCGTCTATCACGATGAGTAGAATAAATCGGGGAACATGTGCAAACCTCCAAAAGAATGTTCGATTTCGCGTGAATTGCCACGATTGCACTAAACGAATGTTGATCAGATTTGGTAAGGTCACACCAAAAGAAGTCTGCCTTAATTGAATGATAAGAAGAATAAACTGTGCGTGAAAATAAAAACAATGTGCTCAGAAGTTTCCTGCAATCACAGCTTATCTTCTATCGTTTGAGAAATCATGATGAAGCCAGCAAAATTGGCTGGCGTTTCACCGCGTCTGGATAAAATGAGCGGGGATAGTGCAGATGTGACTTTCAGGCACATTTTTCAATCAATGACGTGACGATCAACATGAATCCAGTATACATAACGCCGCACAACTCCACGTTATTACCACAAGTCAAGAAGTTAAGAACGAAGAAAATACCGAACAACCGCAGAATGAATACACTAGGTCATTACACGGGTCGTCCGAAGCCCAACTGGATTACCAAAAAAAAGAAAATGAATCATCAACTACACGGATCATCACAGCGTGTAGGACAAATAGAGACCCGATAGAGCTCCACCAACATCTGATAAAGATAAACGAGTGAGAATGCATCCTACGTACAATGCGGTGGATGGAAGTTAGCATAAGGTATTGTTTGTGGTTTTCTAGAGGAAGACCGCCTCAGCGCAAACGGTACGAACCGACAGTTACAATGAGCTTTCAGGAAAAATGCCCACCAGAATGTCCCGTCGGTCCTAAGATGAACAGAGAAAAACGGTACAAATTAGTGCGTAAATGCAAGTACAGAAGTGAAGCCATTTAGTCAAATATCACTTGAACTGGTGAAAGCAACGGTCAGTTGTTGAACGCCCTAACACTCCACTAGCCTGGAGACGTCCTGATGGGACATTCCAGCCAGGTCCAATCTAATTAACACGCCAATCAGACAATACAAAATTCATGAATTAAGGCTGCTTTTGTGCAGATAAACCGGAACTACTGAAATTTACTAGAAAAAGGACAAGGAACAAGGAGACGCACTCATACATAATTCACGGAGTCTTGCTACCCACTATACATAAAGAATCGACCGATAGAACTGACTGCTAGGTCATGTGTTTTTTCAATATGACGACGATCTCAAACACACTGCCACAAACAGTTCGACACTTCTCAGTGTCGTATTCGTGCAGCAGCTCCCTTGGCTATCATTGAGATCGTGGTTTGAAAGAACGTTTCCAAAGCAAGTAGGGTTTAAGAAACGCGTTTGGGGAGATTTTAAGTGGATTGACAAGCATGTTTCGTATAAAATCGGGCTGAAAAGAACGGCACATGTTACCAAAGTAAAATGGCCTATTCACAAATACGAATTAAAACGCATTACAAACAGTCCATATTTCCACACATAAAAATAATTCCATCCGGTTAAAAATCTACATTGAATCTTACAAGACTGACTTCTGTCACCGCTTTCCCAAATTTTAACGTCACTACAATTTACGTTGGACTGCTCATGCACTCGGTTGCACTGAATGTTTGCCGAGGGTTGTATACCAAACCGAGGTCATGCAAAACGGTATCTATAAGCACCAGAAGGTATTACAAACAGTTAACTAGAAGTGATGTTTACGGTATCGCCATCAAAAGATGTAGTGGTTTGCTGGTATGTGACATCTATACACATCAGATCACGTGTGCGATACTGTAAACAGATGGGTTATCAAAACCAAAAAAGCATGAAACTGGAATGTACAGTGGCGTGATTGGTAATTGACATTCCCACCACCAGGGAAAATTCAAGCGCCCGGGGAATAAGAAGCAGATCGGAGAAAACTAAGCAAGTTAGGGCACTTTATTGATAAATCGGCTTCCAGATGAGAAACAGCCATTTTCGTGCAATCATAACGAAAAAATAAACATACACACCTTGCAAACAATTACAGGTGTAAAAGAAATTGGGAAACAAAAGGCCATACACCGACTCTTTTCTAAAGGGTTGGCGACCGAAACCCAAATTAGTGTACTTGTTGTCACGATCGTCATAGACGGACTTAGACAGAACATAATGTTGATTTCTGATCCAATAAAGCCTTTGAATTTCTCGGCAGTTTCTTATGCACAGAATAGGTGCACGGTGTTGTTCGTCGTGTGCAATCGCACCAACCAATGCACATAACCGTTCGACCGTTCTGTCACTGAACCATACGTGAATACACCGAATTTCGATGACCGGTCTGGATTTGTGACTGTTGGAAAGAGTCATGAGCTTCCGCTATCGTTTACGAATCACCTGTCGACGTAGTATCACACTGTAGTGAATGATATGCCAACATCCAAATGATTACTGTCTCTTCTGCTATATCACATCTTCCGCAGTAGGCATTTCTCCCAGAATCCTATTCATCATTGCTACAGAGTAGCGACTTAAGCTACGTAATCAGTCAATCACGCATGTGACCGAATATACACATGTTTGTCATTAGTGCTTAGTGAAGTAGCGGAACCACAAATAGCACGGAGAAGTCATACAATTACACGCTCATCTGAAGGTCTGGACTGCTCTACAGCTTCTTAAACGTGGTCCAGGATGTCGGGTATCAACAGACGTCCCCGTGAGGCAAAATATCAAAGCCCCCAAGGAACCGGCCACAAGGAAAACTAGCATTCAACCATTATTAACTGAAAGCCGTGACCTTGTAACTCAGACGTTCGCGATGAACATTTAGACGACTAATGTTTGCTTCAAAATATAGGCCTGTGTTAGAAAGAAACACGTGGTTAACAGAAATTCAACTGCAGCCTAACTACACAACCACGTTGAAAGTTAGGTAATCATCACATGACGTCTGCTACCATGTGACAAACATGCCACGCCACGCATGGGAGGCTGTATTGGATCGTGTCAGACTAACAGAGACCAGACATCAGACACATGGGTGGAATCAACAACCATTGCATCAGTAGTCACCGTCGTTGTTAGCGAGCGCCTCAGAGGCCCGCATTTGCGTTTCAGAGCAAGCATTCTCACAAAAAGCTTCCAGTATCGGTGGGAATTATATCCTGGTTTCTGCATCCGTCTTGACAACTACATGTTCCACCACTGTAAGTAGGCTGAAAGGCTTTTATCTACACTTCACCATTTTTACTCAACACTGAATGTTCAAAAGGCTTATAGGGAACGGAAAGACACGCACGTATCAGTGTGAACCACTGATGTATCGCTGCCTATGATGATGTTGATGATGAAAGACACGCACTAAGCTCGCTCCGAACGATACGCCGAGTGATTGATGCGCGCACGTCGTGCACAACGTTCGTACAGAATACAAGACAAGTGATGACATCGTCTCGTGCTCCACAAACCTGTCTGGTCCAGCACAACGATGACACTCGTCAATTGGAAGTTATATCAGTCCAAACGGTCACGTCGTGTACATCGTACTGAAGGTGAAGCTCAAGGTTAAAGAGAGATTATCGACATATAGAACTGCCTATTTAACAATTAGGAAAATGGCAAAGTTGATTACCAAGAGCTAAAGAGCGGTGATTGAGGGCTAGATAAGGTAGTTAGACAATAGAAAACCACAAGTGAAGGCTAACTGAGGATTGGAAAAACATGAAGTAATCATCACTGACTTGCGTTCCAGGTGGCTGTTTTAAGAATTGGCGACAATGCAACTGCCATGTAATTGCAGACGGTACGAACGGACTAAAACGATAGAATTGAACTGTACCGTTAAAATTCACTTATATTGAGCAAATCAGCTGTTGTGGACCAAGTTAACCGAGGCAAGTAAAAACGATGGGACTGTGAGATTTAGCCCAGACTTGTAAGGCCACCAACCCTCAAATCCAAATAGAAGTCAAATTTCAAAATATTTCTGACCGACATACATGCATTCAGTCGGCTACATCAACGAGCCTTAACAAGATGGTGCCCATTGTCTCAGTGAGTCCAGATCTTGAAACAGAACGCGCACGAAATAAGTCAACATGTTTACTCAGCATCGAACGGCCGATAACTAAGCGTATGAATAAACGTTAAATATGTGCAACAGGAAATTGGTAAGCAGCAATTCGTTATCAGCTTAGGAAAGAAGCCAGAGGCAAGCAGGTTTTCTACAAACCTGTGCCATCAAAAAAAACCGGCGGGTGTAACGTAATGGCTCCACCAATTCAACACCAATTGATAAAACAATAACCCAGTTTCCTTGTAATAAGTCTGATCGACATCTCGGCCTAATTCTATCGCTCCTCCCCATAACTGTATCGGCGTGAAGATGAACTGTCGTAAACCTGTTCGCGTATACGTCTTTATTCTCACTATCGCAATGAGAAGATCGGAGACGCTGAGATTAACCATGGAGCCCAGAATGGTTAAAGCATGAAACGAGTACCTGAAGTTTACCATTCGTCTGACAGATGTAAAGGGAGTGATTAAATTTATCAGCTTCTATACTGATCGCAATGAACACCTGAAGCCTTGCTCATAAGCCTTACAGAGAAACCACGTCGAAGCAATAAGCAAATAAGGGTTACCATTTCGTTCAATACTGCATGTAACGAAATCGTCGTCCATTCAACGGCGGAGTTGTTGGTTGAATAGCTTTGAGCCAATAGAAAAGCAAATACCCCGCTACAAATATGCAACACGCGAAGACCACATGGGGTGGCATACGTGCCTCAATGTGAGAGAAGAAGCATCGTATAATATGAAGAAGGAAATAAATGTACGGGGGTTAGAAAAAAAGTTACGCCGATGCACACAGAGAGACAGGCAACACGAGCGCCATTGACTTCTATTCTTCGCCATATCAGACAGCGTCCTCAACCAAAGGTGTTCAGTGTCTTCGGGACCCAGCCAGAAAGCCAGGAACGCCCTACTGAAGCAAGCTTCCAAACTGAGTGGCCTTCATACCCCGAACCAAGTCATACGCTGGCCACCGGGCTGCCGCTTCCAGCCTTAACCCACCACTCGCAAACAAGGCACGATGTGGCAACGGTGAATTGGCATTCGTAAGACGCGGTCAAATCAACGAAGCCTGTGAGACGAAAGCAACATGCTCAGAGGTCGACGGAGTGAATCTGTTTTAATTCGTCGAATACACAGAGGATATTATTATGAGTTGACGTAGTGCTAGTATTCGTTAACGTACTGTTGCTAGAAACAGTAAATTTTATCTGGAATTACGTGTCTGAGACCCGACTTGAAATAGGGATTTCAGTCCTGTGGATGAGAAGGCTTCTACTATCATGCACCCTCGATGTATCACTGCTACCCAACGGCGTGCCGTACCGACAGACACGGTGTGGCAATGGCATTCCCAATCAGTCCTCTTTTGGTCGTGAAAAAGCTTGCATATATAGCGAGTCAGTGCTATTCAGTTCGTATCGTCAACTCGCGGATGAGGAATTGAACATCATCAGCTCCGATACTAATCGGTGCACAGCACTCAACAAATTCAGTGGTGACCGTTGGTCTGTTTACTCTCGAGAAGGAGGTCGAACACCAAGTGGTCATCCTAGATGTTCGCTTGTATCGACGAGTAGACTGCACCATCAACGCAGTATCCACCAACAGAGTACGCAGACAGATCAGTCCATAGACTCTCACAATTTTTTGTCCTTAAAACAGAAGCAGAATCTCATGAGCTATCTGGCCGACAGGGGATGTAAAATTTGTTACATAGGCATGCTAGACAATAAACCAAAACTCCCAAAGACCAATCGTGTGCTAACGGTTACCCAGAAAGATTTATTGATAGAAATATCACCAGAATGTCATTTAAAACTAAAGTGCAAAATGCTAGAGAAAATCCGTGCTTATTCCAGCGCCGCTCAAAGATGACAACGTCGCAAGAAAGCTGAGTACATTCAACCAGGCAATCAGCAGCTCCCACACTGTAGCTGGATTAGGTATTGAAATCACCACATCTCCAGTCCCCCGGTTTTCCAACAAAGACAAGCTGTCAGTTTGGACCTCAACCTTGTATATTTACTCCTTCACTTGTTTCTGTGGTGTGAATTATATTGGTCGAACATCAAGATAGCGCTTGAAACGAATCCATAAACCTCACCCAAGTTGGTTGTAATACGGTAGAACACGGTCGATCAACACCGTCGTCCTCACCCATCCGGTCGAAAGTGAGTATCATGTGAACTCTGACCAAGCTTTTCGAATGGTATGTTACGTACCAGGTAACCTATTAAAGAATGCCTGAAGGAGAATACTGTATCGCCGGGCCGTCGGAATCAAACTGCATGACGCAAAAGAGTTTGTTCAAGCGTTGCGCCTACCTTGAACTCAATCCGGCCAGACTGATAACCAAACTGTGCAGTTAAAGCAAAGGGGGGGGCGTGACGTAATGGATCAATCAAGCCATCACCAACTGACAAATCGGCAACCCAGTTAATTTGCAATAAATCGGATCGATATCTCGATTCCACTTCATCACCTCTTTTATAATTGTGCAAGCCTGAAGATGACTTATCAACATGTGCTCGCCTATATAACTCTATTCTCATTTTCATAGTGTGCGTGTTTTAAACGCTCGGAACTGACAGTAATAACACTACCCATCCACTGAGGGAATGAAAAACATCCCCGGAGGATTGTACGTTTCATCCGACCAGCGATCGGTCTTGAACATTGACTAGCACGCGACGAGATTGATACCAGGTGGGAGATGGATGTTATGGACAGATCAATGATATTGAGAACAGTTGAACGATGTGCAAATACTGCCGATACAAAACACTCTAAGTGAACCGGGCGCAGAAGATGGCAACATAGTAGAGTAAGTAATCCATGCCAAAGTTCGACAACAAGTATATCAAGTAAAATGATCGCATATGACTGCCGCCCGAGGAGGAGGCTACGAGATCGAAGTGAGGAACTGGTAAAGATACCGATCATTAAAGCGATGGCTCTGTGGTTTATTTACGGTTGACCTTGAAGACTGGGCAGGTCTCATATGAGGAATTGTTGTCCAACTCCACACAGAACATTGGACAATCCCTCGTAAGTGAGGAAAGAACATTTTCGAACCAAACCAAGGCTCGCTCAGTGCGGATAAAATGCATTTTCTGCGGGTAATTGCGACATCATCATTCGCAATACATTGCTGATGAGTAGTCGGCGACTTAGATTGGACATCAATTACATCTGACTACAACTTTCACATTTAGAAAGACTATCCGGCCAGCCGTGTTACATCGTCTTCTCGGATAGCTGATGGCTTTTATATTAGTTCAGTTGCTACAAGCAGACCGATGGATCGAATAAATAACCACAGAGAATTCGGGTTGGGGCCATTTAATTTGAAGGTTGTTCGGCAAGCTATAGGAAGGTTGGACGTAAACAAACTAAGACGTTGGACCCAACAGTTCATGAACGATTGCGAGATGGCTCTCTTCTAGTAGTTCGAAGGATTGATTCTCTTTTCATTAACAGTATGACTGCAAAATTTCAGGTTCCCCAAATGGGCAAACTATCGTTTTCTGAGCAGAACAGCCGATTGAGCTATGCCCGCGGTTGATCATGGACGGATAGCACATTGGAAACAGAATGTGGACCTAAGAGTAAAGTGGGGAACAATATTTGAGACTCTGCAAGAGGACGCATTCTCGATCAGACGCTAGTTCCAAGGTTGAACGAGTTAACCAAGAAGCTATCCCAATCCGATTGGCTACCATTAACGACGACAACGTGCGATGGACTTAAGATGATACAGCTTTAATCCGCTAGGGACTCAGATAGACTGTCACCATTTACGTTCCAAGTGTGCTGAAATTTTCGCCCAGCCTTTCGTTGATGCATTCACACAGTACCGCACACAGCGCAAAGCCGGTCAATGTCGAACAGTATTCATACAAGGTTGTGGTTGAGCGTTTGGATTTGATCATTCGGTCATGCCTATTGTGAGGTTGCTGGCGTTGTGGTTAACACGCTAGTCTCACAAGCACGAGGGTCAGAGTGCAAACTCCGATCCAGACAAGGATATGCACTACTGATGAGCTCTAATAAGAGCGAAACTCGAGTCTAGTGCTTCCTTTCGAAGTGGGCTAGCCGAAAGGCTTTATCCGAACGTGAACGCTGTAGTTAATGTGCCATTTGAAATAACCTAAATCCCCGAATTACTACTACTACCAATGTTGAAGAGCCATTTGCATCCAAACCAACACCAACGAAGGACACATGAAAATTTTAATCGACTACATGCACCCCGATGGCGTTGAAAGTTGAAAAAGAATTTTTTTGGAATTTTCATGTAACCTCACTTACTACACCGATTTGTTTTCTGTAAGTCCCAACTGACCGATAACACAATGGTCTAATCTGTTCATCCAATTTAATCACTACTGGATGCCGAACACAACACAATTCGTCGATTCTAGATAACTGATGTATTTAAGTGTATTACTAAGAAGATACCGTTTGTTCTCCTTAGACGGTTATGGTATTTAATAGTCTCCCGTAATTTTGTTCGGGACTTATTTTTTAAATCGTTCCCACACTACACGCTTAACCGATCAGATGTCTTTCCTGCTAGTCACGAATTCGGGTGTTCTTTAGGGGGAAATTCTTACCCCGTTACTTCCTTCGTTTTGTGTGAAATACATTTACGTCCTAAAAGAATTTTTTTCCGATAGAGTACGCAATTTCAATTATCCCCCTGACACTGATCATACTATATGTATACATCTCTTCAACTTGATATACAGTCGCGTTCACATCTATGGTCCTGTTATCCCATATCTAACACAGGAACTGAGAATAAAACGTAACCTATAACGCCAGCATTTTGTATGCTAAAGACGTAAATACGTGTTTGCTCAGTATTTGCCTTTTCAGGTGCATAACGTCACTGCTTGACTTGACTTGATAATATCTTACATCTGAAAGGAAATGGACACAGAAGAGTTTCAACAGCAGACACCAACGGGAGTTTAAAACGACCAGTAATTTAAGGCTGATTCTTAAGTCAGCGACGTGCACTGCGAAGTCATCAACAGTTTCGATCATACTGATAAAGCCCATATATGGTTCACCTATCGACTGAGAGAGGTATAGACAACTGCAGTTGATATAAAGCATAAGACGATGTGCTTAGTCGGTTGATCAGTGAGAATGGAAGAGTTTGGAAAGATTAATTCAACTTTATAAATGTGACGGTCATGTGAATGCAATCGTAATTTCGATGTAAACACGCGGAAATGCCTTGCTAAGGACTTGTTTACTGCACAGAATGCAATGTCACAAAAGCGTACAAACAATGTCATCTTCACGATGGATAGGGTGGTGAAGCGGGCATAACAGATTGTGATGGTAGTGGCGCGATGAGCGAATCAACCAGGACCATTTGTAATCTTCTGAACAATATAAGAGTGAGGTAGTTCCTAGGCTGCGTAGTTGGTGGACCTTGCGTGCTGCTCAAACATGCACAAAGGCAATACACGATTCAAGACTGGGATAGTTGAAAACTTTAGAGGTAATAGGTTGTATACAACGAATTAGCACACCAAACCCAGCGCGCGCAGGCACATACGTAACAAAAAGTACTAAGTCAACCAAACTTACTGTCCTGTGTGATGCCATAGATTAGACGATGCCGCCAGACCAGCTCGCATACAGACTTGTCGGTATCCGTTCGGGTGCGATATAAGCCGGACCATTCATCGTTTCCGACTGAGTCGTCCAACTGGGCAAGCACTAGCGCGGCGCCACAACTGATCCACGAAGACAACCAAAGCGCAAGTCTATCATTTATACCACGTACTTTCAAGGCACCACCTTCTCGATAATTCATGGCAGAACGTGTTCCTGGCCAGGCGGAACGCCAGCAGTTTGGACCGGGGAAAAACCGGCCGGCCACTAGTCGGCTAACTGTAGTACGAGAGTGTTTGGAACTATTGGGGGGATTGGATGTGAGAAGCGTAACCAGCTTGGTTGCACTACCGTGTCGCCAACTGGTACCGGTCAACTGGGCTGAAGCCAATGGAGGTAAACCAGAAGACAAAGAGAATGGGTATCCGTTTTGTGGGACTCCGATTGCAGATCCAAGATGACTACAATTCAAGATGAATGCGGCAATACAACTCCCAACAAGGACAGAACTCGTCATGCCAACGAATGGCGACAAAGCGCACACTGCATCACTGCAACAGTCGTCTCTCGGTATCGTGGACCGTCGGGGGGAAATTAACGCAGGAGCGGTGAAAGAGGAAGACCTAGTGATAACACTGCCACAACGGCGGTCGGATGCTGTGGAGTTAATGGAAAACGGTTCATTCAGGAGATGCTCACACATCAGTGGCCTGTCAGGTTGCGAACCATATAGACTGGCGCAGAGATCCTCCAAACCACAACGATCCAACAAACGTAGTCCTCTCTGAAATGTACATAAACAGTATCAAACAGAGCAGAAATAAACAGCATAAGATATTTAGATAACGTCAATAAACAAGCCTGGACTGGACACTGCTGCATTGACAATCAAATGAAGCTTATAACACAACCTGCCCACGTCATATTTAGTGATAGCGCCCGCAACAACATATTTATTTGGTACTCAGCTCCCATAATACGAATCAATACGAATGTTCGGCTGTGCTCACTAGCCGTGATTGAAAGTCAGCTAACAGGATAAGTGACTCTAATTCAAACGTAGAAATCACGATTATTCAATGTCATGAAAGACAGTGGCTGACGCTGATGCTTATCCAATACAAAACCAAGAGAAGAACAGTAAGCGCTTATTATAGAAGAATGACATTGAGTTATTAAAAATTTGTCTAAACTGGTGCGCTCCATATCTGGCCAATAAACAAGTTGTAGGCAAAGAGGCATTAGAACGAGTCATTAGTTTGCAGACGTTCGTTGTCCGTACGCGCAACAAGCGCGGTCCATTGATGGGCAACTGACCACATTACATGTAGGCGTTTTTGAAGGGAATGCTACAGAGCTAACCTGGCCGATATTAGTGGTTATGGGTCCAAAGTGAAAGTCTTGCCAGCAATTTTTGCCACTCAGCTTATAATAGACGTAGTGCTCGGCTTTTCTCTGAACCCTATAGATGAAAACGAGCAGGAGGCCCCGGGAACTTCAATTCACAAGATCCCCACACTGTACGCCTAAGCTTCTGTCCCGATAAATCTGTTTACTTTCAAGTTGAACATCACTCACATTTGATTACAGCCTTCGCATTCAGATAGACTTTCCAGCCAGCCTCTTTCGAAAAGAAGCACTAGACTCGAGTTTCGCTCTCATTAGAGCTCGTCAGTAGTGCATATCCTTGCCACTGCCGGGACTAGAACTCCGGCCACGCTTTCATGAGGCAACCGTGTTGACCACTGCGCCATTGACCTCACATTAGGCACGACCGAATTATCATATGTGAACGCTCAACCACTTTCGCTTGTGAGTAATGATCAGGTTGCCCGATCGTCTCGAGAGGAGACACAGTTACTGTCTGTTAACTCAAATCCCCGACTACTCATCAGTAATCTAAAATATCGCCTAGCAGGTTTAATGAGATCGGAGATTTCGACCTGTCTAGGAAGTCCTAATCGCGGGGTTATCGATTGGATTTGGTTCCGGGCGTTCAGCTGTGGGACGGTCGCTATGTCCTCATCGCACCTACGCTCTCGTTAATTTATATCCTGGGCTTCGCGGTGTGGATAAGACAGAAGAAAAAGGGGACAGATCCACTGTTTCGCCAATTATTGCCTCACAAACAGCTGGCTCTAAATGCCTAACTGAAACACACCTCGGATTCATTGGATAAAGCTAACAAGACAGAAGTTCGAGAAAGTATTTTGCGCACCACGTGCTAAAAGTCACCGCCACTTTATTCACTATCATCGGTTTACCTATCCTCAATCTGATTCACTTGCAAGGCGGACAGAGACTACTGGCTTTGGAATAAACCTCAGCTGACAACAAGACCGCTTTCTATCCAAGCCACTGTGTGAACTAGTAACGGTGTCCAAACGGGTAACATGTCAAGACAACCAACGCATTGCAGCATGTGAAAGACAGATTGGTACACGTCCACTGACGTACGTAAACACACAGAAATTGCTTACCAGAATGTTGACCACAGTACAGGTGAGTGAGCCGCCTGTAGCTAGTTCATTTGTGTGGGCAAGCATAATTTGGTCATGCGTCGGGCATGAACTTGAAGCAGTAGAAATGCTGACAGTGACATCAGATGGGAGTAACCTTTCGGATGCACATCGCAACAGGGAACCAGCAGTATACGGTAAACTAGTGTCAGGGTCTGGTACGCGATTATCAGACGAACGGAACGTAGCGTGGTGAGGGATGCAAGATGATGAGGAATTCGACGAAGAAGTTGGAGAGCTGGCATCGGACTGGAAGTCAACTGGCTGGAAGCAGCGTGGTTGCGGCTGCAACGACGGCACATATATGTCCGAATGACTGGCACTATTTGGACACTGAGACAGATTAAGATAGAAAAACGAGATGAGTGCTAAACAAAATATGACAGCGGCGATTACAGTGCGAATCAGTTAACAAGAATAGGGATCGCAAATGGTTATTTTTATCCTACTAGTAAAATTAGATAGGTACAAGAACGTTTTCGACATTAGCATGACGTTTACTGTCGTGTGATAGAGCAGATCACATACGACTGAGTAGTGGCAGGTTTTCCGAACCTAGACAACAGGAAAAGAAATTGGGGTCGAACTCGCAACCAGGAGGTCGGTCGGCAACGTCTTAATCACTGGGTTACACACACAGTACACGTGATACACTAAAGATGAAGAGTGTCTAAGAGAAAACACCCGTTGAAAATAAACGAAGACAATATACGATAATTGAGGCAAGTGGTAAACTTTGCGACTTTCGCCGAAATCCCTTGAGTGTAGCATACAGTGCTGCAAACACCCGAACAAAAATCGATGGAGTCATACAGAAACAGTCCTCGCGACACTTTTGTCTATATGACCTTCTGTGGGAGAAACATTGTCAGGCACGGTATACTATGAACAAGCAAGTTGGAAACGGATAATATGTTCGAAATAACTTCTAGTTAAGCAAGGAATAGTATTGCTTTAAACGAGACTACAGTGAACAGATGTGAGCTTCCTCAAACCAAATAACGATTGCATCAAGTTCTTAGGGGAGATGGTTCCATTGAATGGCTCCAACTCTCAACAGCAAGTTACCACGACGTTCGCCGACTAACTCCACTTTTCGATTAAAAAATATCCCCTGAAACAAAAAGGAGCATTTTTTTTGGATGATCACAAGAGAAACAATCGAACACTTAAAGAGCGAACCAGAAGAGATCCTGCTGAACGTTTGATCACGGAAATGGAGAGACCAACTGCTGTTTTTGTTTGCGGTGTCAAAAAAATTGCACACGCAGTAGATGAATCAATTCTGGAAACAAAGAATATAAGTAATTATCCGGAGTGAGCATCTCGGCGCCACGGGTTGTTGGCAGTAACTTAACTTGTAGAATATGCTCACTAAGGCATTAAAAAAACGACAGACCTCCCTTCACTTACGGCACGCGTAAACATTTTTGCTTTAAAACTGAACAAGGCGAGTTGAGGTGTTGGAGCAGCACTGATCGGTTAAATATGTAGTGTGCACTTTGTGCTCGGTCAAACTAGCCGCACTTTTACGTTTAGGGGTTGAATATCCATTCACCCGGAATGTTGTTGTCGTCGTGGTTTGCTATTGTTTGTGCCACTGATATGACCCTTGATCTGTATGGGTCACGCATCTAGTCACTATTTTGTACTCAACCCCATGTGTGACCTTCATTCGCTATGGACGAAAGCTGTCCGGCCAACTAGAGGAAGTGAGCTGTACGTGCATGATCGCATCACCAACGGTTCAGGTTACAAGAACTAACCGCGTAAACATCTACTCAAAAAACTGTCCGGCCAGAATTACTGGATAGCTTGAAGTGATAACGTGCTGGTCAAACGGGGCAGCCTTTTATTGCATTGGTTCAAACAAGTTGGACAAAGTACAATGATGTTATTCGATAACTATACTAATCACCGTTCTACATCTATCGAAAGCTTTCTCAATCGGGTGAAACAATCAGCTATATAATATCAAATGCATGTTCTTAGGCCAACTGTTTAGAAAAACCTGCGATATTGTTCCGTCGTTTGGAGTATGGACGAACAGAAACGAAGCCCGTACATCAAGCTATGGTATTCGTCCTTAACAAGCCTCATTTTTGGGAACTGGCCGGCCTATGTTAAACTGGACAAAATACCTTTGCTTCCTCGTAAGCTTGAGAACAGAAGAAGCTGTAGCTGATTTTAACAGTAATATATACTCGTTACGTTTCAAAACAGAAGCATGCATTTCCCCACATACTGCAGCGAGTACACCCGATAGGCCGGGCACGGATAGCTCCCTTGCTGGGAGAGTGAGAATTCTCCATCAGTCGATCTGCCGGAGTAAGACCTAGGGAAGTTCTGAAGATCTCCAATCCGACGTTATTCTTCAACTGCCGGTTGCCGCTGAAAGGAAGAATAAATAACGCTTGTGTGCGTTCTGTTTTGCTCTATGGTTCGGAAACGTGGTCTGTTTGCAACGAAGACGACTCAGACTTACTGTATTTACAGCATCGTTGTCTGCGCCAATTAGCCCACATTAAATGGACTGATCACATGAGCAACACGGCTGTTCGCCGGCGCATATTCTGGAACGCACGAGATGAGCAATCAATTGGTCAACTACTCAGGCTGCACAGTCTGCGATGGTTAGGTCACGTACACCGCATGCTAGCTGGGCGTTCGACGTACTGGGCATTACATAATGAGATCACTAACAGTTGAGTAAAGTCGCGTGGTGGTCAAGCAACAAGGTAGTCACGAAATAATGAAGACTCTGACTGTTCCACTGAGCAAAGTGGGTATGTGCTACCTGTCTGGCTGAGGTCCTCGTGAACAAATTGCTGGTTAGAAACGCTATCCGACGTAGCAATGTGCCGCAGTCACTACGGTATTGCATTTATACCCAATTCTGTTTCTTTCGATTACACTTCCTTTATCGATCTGTAACCTTTTTAATAAACCACTAATTTCAGATTATTCCATCTCACTGTTAAGGTGAGCGGTGACCAGAGCCACAGTACCTTTTGGTCAGGTTCAAGGCTGTTGTGAATGAATGAATGAAGTGTGACTTCTGGTTGATCAACCATGGAAAAGTATAAACGTGACATTTCATATTTTTCGCTTCTGTGCCCCTGTGTTAGGAAAATATCCCAGTTGACAACGACAATTACCCTACACGTTCGTAAGTGCAGCCCCAAATGTCAGGCAACAGAATTCAAATATCCACACTGAGAAGACTTTTAATTGGGCTATGCACTAACAAGAAATTCATGAGCTTCAACCAACATCGCGTCAGTGCGCGTCATTCACGTTCTGCATCACACGCAGGGGTCTAGCAAAGTGGCTACATGTAAACTAGTTTAGGATCGTCAGTCCGCTGGGACTTGGTTGACTCGAGTACAATATTACCGGCGATACTTGTGAACCTGCTTCGTATGCGGTCGATAGCATCCTAGAGCTTCCAACAAGTTACGGTCTTTATTACCAGGTCGAATTTTTCACCACCATTTCGCGTCAACCGAGCAGAGATAACAGACATACGGTTCCTAAGCATGAAGAATGTGTACACGGATGACAGAGCCGACAATTGCGATCAATTTTGAATCTAGATGATCAACTATAAGCGCAGGTGATAAACGAGTGGATAACAAAGAAAAACAGGAGGAATACCTGCACTTGGATGTACCTCTTCGGCAATCGCTTAAAACTGTTTCAACATAATACAACAAACCAAGCTCGAATGTATGTGATAAGTCACCACGTAAATTTCACCGTAGAAGATGCATTCCAAATCGTTATTCCGTAACCGTTAACATGTGGCAGTCCGATTTAGAAAACGTCGACATACGACGAATTCGCTGTGGCCAGCATGATTTTAAGCATTTGGACGGAACCAATTTAAAGCATCAGTTCATCTACGACATCTGCACTCTCGTTTGTGTTAACATATGACCACATCGTATTCAATCAATTGGTCTGCTCGACAATTAGTCAGAACACCAGTCGTGAGCAACACCATACCATTTTTTCTCAGCGTGGTTAGCTATTACGAATTGTGAACATCGCCCAGTCAAACCAGAATGAGTAGGCCGCATACGTGGTCATGAATCAAACGCTCAAGGCCCTCTCACCGCTCTCGCATCAGGCGAGTGTCTCTCTTAATGTGGCGCACCTGGTTCACCTTCCTGCTGTCGATGACAAGGAAGCCAACTTAAATGATTCCCGAAGCGCTCGGTTGGATCAGCACTCGATGTCTGGTTGCAATAACACAATTCGGCTAAAGGCTGTATTGAACGATGACTGTAAATAACACAAAACCATTGTTTCAACATACGGCTGGACATGACAGTTTGTGAACGTGATCCCGCCGAACAGAATGAATGGATTGTGCATACGGTTGTCCGTAAGCGCCTGATTAGAGACAGACGCTTTAATTAATCTCCCTGTTGCCTCTAAGGACCAACTACATTACGACGACACATTCAGTGTGTAAGAACATGCATACAATCTAAACTGGCCAACTAGGGCTCAACATCAGCCAACGAATCAGGACCGATAATCAATAAGCTGTTGAACAGTGGTAACATAAAAATTAGGTCACTAGCTCGAGCAGGCCGAGTGCAAACAATGACAGAGTAGGAGAGAACAGCCATGGCGTAAGTCTATTAACAAGGTTAAGAAAGTGCATTTAACGATCAATTGCTCCCTCAAACGTCCAGTGCACCTGTCAAGTCACCACGACAAGTTGAAAACTATTGAGTCGTCGTTCTCAAGTAAGGCTTCGATAACAACACGTCCACGGCTAGTACAATTAAGAATGATGGTAAATAACGTTCGACTAGTCTTTGAAAAAGACGCCTTTTTTAGTTCGTAATCTCGCTTGGTCATGTAAGTTTCGAGGTTCGTGTGCAGAATCTCCGCAAGTCTGTGGTTCACTTAATGACAGTTGTTGTCGTAGTTCGACCTCAGGGTATCAAGCAAAGTTTGTTCACGAGCTCTGCTGAATCAGCCCAAATCTAGACCTGTCGTATCTGCAGGGCTAATTTAGAACAGACCTCTTCGCAGTTGCTCCGGATGGATGTTTGGGGTTTTTGCCCAATGTTCGTCTGGATCACTGCTATTGTGAGGTGAACGGATTGACGAGTAATTCTGTCTACTGGACATTACGTATGGTCACTCCATTCAATTTGTAAATGAACATTTAATGTTTGCGAATAGAGAATATCGGAGTAGACGATGAAATAAAACGAGTGAGAACAACAACATGATCTGAATTCAGGGCTTAAACTGGCTACACCCAGTCTATTCAGCTAGCTGTAGACCATGAACACAGTGGGATTAGTTAGAATAGTCCTGACAACCAGCTGTCAGGAATCAAATCACGTTTGGAGCTTACTTGCTGAAGGCGTAGAAGGAGCAGGTTAGGATATTATCTTCCCATCTCTTTTCAAGAACATCGACGAGAGACTGATGTCTGAAATGGCCATATTCATTCATTATGTATGGAAAACTGGAGAGGTGTCCGGATAATCGAAGGTTACTAACAGCCATTCTCATTTTCAGAAAGGAATCAGAATGTCATATGACGTCAGAAGGGATAATGGCCTTCACAATGATGCATTCGAGACTCATCAGGTATGATAACACAGCGACTCCTGAAGCACAGACAACCCCACACGACGAGGACAAACGGGTCTCCGAACTGGTTGACAAGGGAGAATCAGCACTCCTTAATCAACAGTAGTGGTATTTTTGGATTAGAAGGTAGCTTCTGATTCGGTGGCTCAACATGCTCTCTCAGACTGTCTCCGCTGTGGAAGCGTTCCGGTGAAATATGACAGTTCATTGAAATCGTCGTGTTTCCACTTTGAATGCCGAGGTTACACTTACGAGCGGTTAACTCGAGTGTTCTCCATTTCAGTACCTTCGCCAATGTTCATCAGTGGTGGTCTCGCGGAGATCCGGCTGTTTATTAAAAAGAAGGCGCAAAATACGTGGTGCATTCAACAACGGTCTACGGAATAAATTCACAGTTCATTCTTGTGAACCTCAGACATTCCAACACCGTTATCCCAGTTAGATAGCCAGTATCAATTGGACCGAGCGTGCCGGCAAACCGTTGGCTCTTCCACTAAAATTCTGGATCAGTAAAATCGTTCCAGGTGATTAAGGTGTGGCTAGCATCATCCATATGTGCGAAAAAGATTTAAACAGTTCGTGTGCAAATCACACAGGGATTAGTCTGATTCCTATTTCGCCAAAGTTGCCTGCAGCCGTCGTACTTCGTAGACCAGGCAAAAGTCGCGAAAATCACACCTGTGAGGAAAAAGTTGAGTTTCGCTCTGGTCAAAGCTGAAATCAACACATCTTCACATTTCATCAGATGCTTGAACTCCGCCATGAATATGGGAAACAAGTGGTGGTTGTCTTCTTGGGCGTCAGAGAGCCCTCCGATTCGACTGACATGGCAAGTTTACCTCGTTCGGACATCTGTTGCACTTCAAAGACTGGAATCAAGGACTGCGGTCAGTGGCCTCTGCACAGATTCCTCTTTACTGGCTATGTGCGAGTGATTCCACGTCTGCCGCTATCGCTCAAGTGGTGGTTGTCTTCTTGGGCGTCAGAGAGCCCTCCGATTCGACTGACATGGCAAGTTTACCTCGTTCGGACATCTGTTGCACTTCAAAGACTGGAATCAAGGACTGCGGTCAGTGGCCTCTGCACAGATTCCTCTTTACTGGCTATGTGCGAGTGATTCCACGTCTGCTGCTATCGCTCAACCCAGACTAGGTGTTCTCAGCTCAACAGCCTTGGTCGTATTGACGTGTTGGATTCTCATTTCCACTGGCCTCCACAATCTGCTTGGTAGGTTTTGTTCGAGCGGTATTCATTAATCTGGGACATCTCTGGCGACGAAGAGGTATCTCTCTGAGGCCTAGTGATCGCGTATACGAGGCGACAGTGAGGATTGGGTTACTTTACGACAGTGAAATCATGGACCGATCAGGGTAGAAGACGTGAACCGTCTTTAGGTATTTGACCACTGATGTTTGTGTCGCGATCGCTCGCTTTGGTGGCACGAACCAGTAGGCAACGAAGAGGTTAGGAAGTGTGTATTTAGTAGTGATTGTCAAACGAGTTCTTTTGTTCAATTCTTATTTTTGCACAGACTTAGATGGTTAGTTCATGTGTTACGAATGACAGCTAGTCGTCTGCCACTTCAAACACTCTTTGTGGATGCTGCGGCCGATCGGCGTAAGACGTGAGATGGACAGTTGATGACCTGGTATAAATAAATAAGGTCGTTTATCAAGGTGTTGGCCACTGTAGATTGAGTTCGTTCCCCTGGCTGGGGACCCTGCAACTGGCGGCTGGAAACGTTGGATGAGATGGTTGGTGATCATAGTCAGTGGCGTGAATGTTGTTGTTTGGCCGTGTTGTCTGTGATGATGACGCGGGGCAGTGAAAGCCGTAAGGAAGCTGTCTTGCTGATGACGCCTTACTTTCACTTACAGCTCGGTTGTTTGTTTGCAAGGTGTAGGCGCCTTGATGTTGTATGTTTGAATATAGATGTAGCTATTTTTAGTAGTTAGGTTCCTTCTCTCCTCTTTTTCTTCTGTCTTCTTGTACAGGGTTTGCTTTTTTCTTCATGGTTGTGTGGCAGTTAAGCTTCAATATGAACCACTGATGTATTGCTATCTGTGGCGATGTGATGATCTCTGAAGCATTAGCGGCCCGTGATGAGAACACTACGTTTGTAATGACAAAGTTCATTGGACAAACTCTGTCGACTTCTGAACATGATGATCTCGTCTCGCAGGCTCTGTTTACGTGAACACATTTTGCGGATACAAACTCACCACTTACTGCACCATACTTTACGACCAGTGAGTTACACCGGAGGCTGCAGCCTGGTGACCAGCGTTTGCCAGAGTATGAACGAACGGTCGTTGAAGATTATTCCATTAGGGCGTCTAGGCTTTCCGGTTGGGGCAAATGTCGATCGAAGGATAGCGGTTGAGTCGCGGAGTAAACGACGTTTTTGGCAACGCTGGTTTTGCCGTCCTGAACCGATCTTAAAACCTACCAAGCAGATTGTGGAGGCCAGTGGAAATGAGAATCCAACACGTCAATAC
>LOND01001678.1:49084-72266 GCA_014220965.1 Paragonimus kellicotti | reverse complement strand
CGCAACAACAGCTTAAGTGATCTGACCAGGTCAACTAAATCACCCAGTCATAGTGTAGTGAGTAGGAGCGATCATGCTATACTACTCACACCACCGCTATTCAGTAGTGGAACCAGAGCATATATTTTGACATCAAAATAGCTGCAGGAAAAATACAAGAAGAACTACTGGAGTGCAACATCACATAAAGTGGTCCTTGGTACGTAAGGTATCGTGAAGGAACTGAGCGTTGACGTCTGTGGCAGCCGTGACGGTCTGGGCCGAGTACCGTATGCAGATGAGTGTTTTCGTTTGTTGTCTTGTTGAAACGCATAACCCACGTGTTGCTTTCCTGAATAAACAATCCTTGTGCCATCCGCGTTTTGGATCACAACACTTGGTGCCGTGACCAGGATTGGAGGATGAAGATCCCGTGGCCGCAGCCGTTCGAGGATGGGGACGTCCGGAGTTTCCTGGAGGATTTCAAGGACGTGTCGGAGGCAGTCGATTGATAGGAAGTCAGTCGAAATCAAGACCGAGGAATTCGGGCGAAGGCGGGTCCTTGGCGCGATTCCTGCTCAAGGGCAGTGACGAGAGGAGGTCCCCGCGAAGCGTGTTTGGGTCGCCCGCAAATAAGGCGTTGATTCGTCGGCTCGTCGCGCCGTGCAGACTGCCAGTGTTGGTAATGCGGACGGTTCAGGGAGCTCGGCCTGGTGGACCAGGAGACGACGCTCTTGTGTATGCCCTGTCACCGTGGGCAACGTTGCCACGAGTCCTGCCGCATTTGAACGGGGGTTCAGAGCAACGTATGTTGGCAGACCAGTTCTTGGAGGACATGCCACCAACAGTCCGGGGTCAGCTAAGAGTTGTTCTCCTTGCACATCCGATAACATTGGAACAGGTGGCTGATGCGAATTCGCATGGGCGAGAACCGTCCCCTGACCAGTCAGAGTTGAGGGCAGGCGAACAAAGTGAGACTGAAGCGAACTTCGATGGGCAGTGGAAAAGCTGCCTCAGCAATTGGCGGCTTGAGTGTTAGGAAGGAGGATAACCGTAGTGATGTCTGCTATAGATGCGGAAGACATGGGCACTGGCAAAGAGTCTGCCCACTCGGCAAGAGACAACCACATTGACGCCGTGCTTCCAAGTGGCTGGAATACAACCAGTATAATATGAGTGTTGGAACAAACGAGCAAGCGGTTCCGCCAGCTCATCTGCGCATTCTTTCAGCATTTGTGGGGGTATCTCGTCAAGCCCCGGGGACTTATCAACGCGCAGCAGGAGTAACTTGGCGCGTACGTTAGCCGGGGTAAAGTTAGGGGATGAATCCGAGGAGCGATCCGGATAGAAAACCGTGGCGCATGGTTCCGTCTCGGCGGAGTTGCTGAAGACAGATGCATACTGAGCACATAATATCTCTGCTGCCTCATGGTGAGAGAGTCCTGAAGGTCCCATGAGAGAAGATATGGCAGCTTTCGACCTGGTCAGGGAGGCCATGTGCCCGAAGAATCTTTTAGGGCAATCAGCGATGGATCTCGCAAGTGATACTTGGTGAGCCCTACGGTAGGCTGCTGTGTACTGATTACGACAGTATTTGTATGCCAGGTGTGAGGCGCCATCTCCTTTAAGGAGAAATGCATCCCACAGGGCCCACTTTTTCATTAGACGCTTGGTCGATGGTTTGAGCCAGGACGACTTGCAGGTGGGGCGTGGAGTGTAAAGTGGGACTGAACTAGTTATCGCGGTGTTCAGGTGTAACATAATACGCTCTAGATGTTCGTCTACCGTGCTACATTCTTCAGGTGGTGGCCAGTTAGCTTGGGATAAATGTTCTCGCATCTTTCGAAAGTTGGCTCGTCTGAAATTGCGTCGAGCCGACAGTAAGGGGCGGGTGATCGTGACGTCGTATATTAGGCGGAAACTGATTGTGGACATGGTCGCTTGCATCAACTTCGACTATATCCACCATATGGGGTTCAGTAGTTAACACCATGTCCAGTCGAGATGGCCTGTGACCTTCTCTCCACCTTGTGGGTTGACTGACATGCTCGGTGAGTCCTACTTCCTGCACGAGATTGTAGAATTCCGTGGCCGCAGTACCAGACGTTAGCCCGCTGGAGAGACCTGCATGCGGGAGGTTGAAGTCCCCTAGAACGATGACGCGATGTCCGGGGATTGCGGTGGCCCGTCTAATGGCACTGTGCATTCTTTCATCCCATTCTGGGGCTGCGGACGGGGCACGATAAATGACGCCGACAATGACTTGTGATAAGTGAGGTGTCCTAACATTTATCCACAGGGACTCTTCAAGTGAAAGCAGGGTTGGGTCTCTGTTTAGGGCTGCTTCGTTGTCGCAACGGATGCGAGCGATGTAGGAATCGGGGCTGTACTGAAGCAGGAAGGCGGTGTGGTGGAATATGCCAGTCGGGTATTAACTCCTGCCGAACGAAATTACTCAGCGACAGAGAAGGAGTGTTTAGCGATCGTATGGGCTTTGGAAAAATGGAGGCCGTATTTGCTTGGCCGACGTTTTCAGGTGGAGACCGACCACAAACCGTTGGAGTGGATTAAATCGGCGAAGGACCCCCGAGGAAAGCTAGCTCGTTGGGCGTTGCGACTACAGGAGTACGACTTCGCAATTCGCCATGTAGCTGGGAAGAGAGAATTACGTTCCAGACTTGCTGTCCCGAACGCAACACATGGATGAAGTTCAAAAGGACATGGTTGGAGTTAATAGCATCGAACTGGAGAGCGATCCCGGAAAGCTACAAACGGCACAGAGGATGGATACGGCTATCCGCACAGTGATTGATCACCTTCTGTTGGGAGAACAACTGCCAGAAGACGAGAGGAATCCGGAGGTAAAAGCTTTCAGAATGCACTGGTCAGAGTTGCGGTTGAATAGTGCCGGAATTTTAATGCGTCAACTGCGGGATGGAATAAGCGTGCCTGTTATACCGACGGAATTGAGAGGGACGATTGTGAAGGAATGTCATCAGCTGGCTCATACGGGATGTCACCGAACTTACGAAATGTTGAAGCAAAGGGCATACTGGCCTGGAATGAAGGATGATGTCAACAGTTATGTGCGGGCGTGCCAGCAATGTCAGCTACTGAAGAGCAGTAACTGCCCGGTCAGTACCCCACACAACCAATTCCGGTCAGTGAAATTGGGGAACTATGGTCGGTGGATGTGATGGGTCCCTTTCCACTAACCACTTCCGGGAATCAGTACATCATAGTCATGACGGAACATTTCACAAGATGGATCGAAGCAGCCGCGATACCCGATCAGCGTGCAAGCACTGTATGCAGGGCGGTGATGGAACACATCGTTGCAGACCATGGAATACCGCGAAGCATATTGACTGATCAAGGTCCCTGCTTCGAAAGTGAAGAGTTTCGGAACCGTTTGGGGTGCTGAGGAATAAAAAACGATCGGAAGACCCCATACCATTCTCACTCAAATGGGACTGACTGAAGGAAACAATCGCACAATCAAGGAGTGATTGGCGTCAAAAGGAGGGAACTGGGAGGAAGCACTATCATCATTCTGTTGGCCCACCGTTGTTCGCTTCAAGGGACAACAAAAGTTGGAGGTTCGGAGCTAAGTGTTACGGGCCGTGTGGCCACGCCCTGCCAGTGGATCCAACGAGGTTGGTTTAATAGGGGAGACCAAGGGGGTTGAGCAACGTGAAAATAAGCACAGAAGGCGCGGAAGAATTGACAACCAAAACTCGACGAAGCCACAAAAAGTTTTCCAAAGGAGCAGTCCCAACCGCAGGGTTGTCCGGGTCGACCATTGGCTTCTAGTTTGGTAATTGGGTTTCGGAAGTCACCACAGAGACCGGGGAAAGCCCGCTAGGTGCAAGAGGAGACCCGGAATCCTTAGGAAGGTTCTTGGCGAAAATGGAGGGGAACGCGTGTTTAGTGGTAAAACCGCGTGGGTCCCACATGTAATCTGAAGTTAAGAATGTGAAGAGGACTCCACAATCGGGTGCACGGAAGCCAGTGTTGAATGGTATGACCACAGTCCAAATCATAGAAGGGAGTACACACATTCTGGGGGTTCTTCTGACGTCCCACGAAGAGGTTCGTGTAGAACCTCTGAGATATACGGAAGAGCCCTGGAAAAGGCTCTTTGCTTGCAAGACTTGTAACAGTCTTTGCGGAAGGAGGTGTGTAGTGAATATGAGCGATCATACCATATTACTCACACCACTGCTATTCAGGGATGGAACCAGAGCATATATTTGACATTGAATTTTCCGCAGAAAAAATACAGGAAGAAACACCGGAGTGCAGCATCGCACGAAGTGGTTCTCGGTACGTAAGGGAACGCAAAGGAAGTGAGCGTTGAAGTCTGTGGCAGCCGTGATGACCTGGGCTGAGGACTGTATGCAGATGAGTGTTTTCGTTTGTTGTCTTGTTGAAACGCATAACTCACGTGTTGCTGTCCTGAATAAACAATCCTTGTGCCATCCGCGTTTTGGAGCACAGTACTAGGTCTAATTTCACAGAAAGTAGTAACGCCAGCGAGTTGTAAAGAAAAATTGTGGATATGTGCCATAGGGTACCTGCCCGGGATTGTGCAGTTGTTGAGAGCGCGATGATCACCACAGGGTCACCAATCGCAAGGAGACTTTTTCAGCACCATGTGTAGGGGTGTCGCCCAAGGACCGTTCATGTCTGTTGAAACAGACCACGGAGAGGCACCGCCAAACCAAGGGCCGCTTCTTTGAGGATCCGAGGATGGATCCCGTGTAGTCCCGTTGCACTATGAGCATTGATTCTAACCAAGAGATCCCCTTAACGTCGAGCACAGAGAATCTAGCTGTTAGGAATGGGCCTTGGAAAGTTCTCCGCGGAGGAACCGGACGCCAGTTTGTCGGGACCACATTGTGAATTGGTGAACAATATTTTCTGAACGCCTCAGCAACACTGGGGGTTGGAGGAGGGTTCCACTTCAGGAAGCCACAGAGAAAGCGCCGAGGGCTTAGTTTTTCTCTGGCGGCGCATGTACTTGAAGAGAAAATTCTTATTCTCGCGGGCTACTAGTAGGATCTTTGACTGTATCCGTTGGGTGTGTTGACGGATTTCCCGCTTGCACCTCTTTCGTACAAAGCGGAAGTTGTTCAGATCCTGCGATTGCCCGTTATCTTCTGCTGAAAGAATAGACGAGAACTTTGGTTAAGAAGACGACGTATGTTCCGCGGAGACGGTGAGCAAATGGAAAAACTTCTTATAGTTTGCCCCCCCCACGAGGAATAAATGCCTCATCAGCTTCGTGAATGGCGGCTTTAAACGAAAGGTAGTTCGAGTTACAGAATCAGACACAAGATTGAGTGTACTCAAGAATGTTTTTAGTGCGCCGAAGTCAGCCATCTGGAAATTTCTGGATGAAGTCCTTGTTGCGGCATTTTGGAGCCAGTAACAGATAAAATCGAAAGCTAGTAGCATGTGGTCACTGTGCCCCAGCGGTGGTTTGATGACCACTCTATCTACCAGATGAGCTTCATTTGTGATAACCAGATCAAGCAATGAGGGTATCTGTCCTGGACGGTGCCGTGTGGGTAGTTCGACATGCTGTGTCCAGGCTTTCTCATGGATCAACAATGTCAGGGATTTCGAAAATCCGCAGGACAGAGTCCTTATGAGAAGCAGCTATATAGTTGGGTTTAAGTGCGCTGAAATTACTCATAATAAGGTGATAGAAACGCTTTGTAGACGATAGACTGTCCAGGGATGCACGAATGGCCTCGTCGTCGGGTGCGCTGCATGACGGTCGATCAGTAAATACCTCTGACAAGGAGCGATTGATACATGGGTTCGAGGAACAGGCTCAAAATTCCCGGACCAAGTCGGTTTTTTTGCTCAGTGTCAAGCGGGCTTCTGTTGATCTGAAATGCAATCATTGAAAACAGGGTGTAGCACCGCTCTTGGGGATTACAGTAAATACCAAGAACAGAGTAAGGTTACATGAATAATGGATTTTTCGTAAATGAGAATCAAGCAATGCTTTGAAGCGATCTCTAGAAGTGCTGCTAACGACCTCAGACGGAAGACTGTTCCAAAGGTTAATAACCCTGTAAGAAAAGAACTGCTGCCTAAGGAAGGTCCGAGGACGAAGCTTGAAAAGCTTCCTGTTATGTCCTCGCCGGCCGTCATTCGCTATCATAAAGAACTGTTCAACGAGACCTACTCTAAAGAAGTGTGTGAGAATTAAATCACCGCGGAGTCGTCGATATTCAAGTGGATATAGATCAAGAATTTCAAGTCGAGACTCGTACGCGACATTTCTCAAGCCCGTGACTAGTTTGGTAGCCGCGCGCTGGACACGCTCAACAGTTAATGTCTTTCTTCAGGCCGGTATACACGACCTGATTGGCATACTCGAGGAAGCGGTCTTATATAAACCACGTGAGGCGTTTGAAACGCTCTGTTGTCTATGCGGGGGAAAGTGCGCTTAATCATCCTAAGAGCGGCAAATCCCTTTTTTGCCGCCATCTCATGGTGATACGCGAAAGATAAATTAGACGACAACCAGATGCCCAGATCTTTCTTCAGATCGATTTTCATGATATCTACTGTGCCGAATGCACTATGAATCACGAAGGCATTGCCAGAGTCTCCACCGAGTGACATGTGTGCGCATTTATTGTCATTTAGTGGGAGACTCCAATCGTCCGACCAGCGCTTAATCGCGTCAAGATCAATCTGTAATGCACTGGGATCAGTGGCATTCCAGATTTTTAGGTCATCGGCATATAGGAGGGCGTTGCTGGAAATATTCCCTGGAAGGTCATTGATGTAGATCAGGAATAACAGAGGACCTAACACTGACCCTTGAGGAACTCCCGCAGAAATGAAAGAGGGAGATGAGAGATCTGATCCGGTTTTAACTCTAAAAGTTCTATTATCGAGAAAAGAGACAATCCAGCGAAAAATCTCTGGAATACTCTGGGCTTTTAGTTTGCGTTTCAAGGAGCCCTGGGAGAGTCAAAGAAGATAGCATCTGAGATGAGGCCATTGTCTTTGGCCTCCGTCAGACTATCCATGAAAATGAGCATATTCGTTATGCATGACCGGTTAGGAAGGAAGCCATGCTGGGTAGAAGAAAAAGATGGTTTGATAAGAAGTGGTTGAGGATGGCACGCTTTAATAAGCGCTCCATTATTTTGCACGGAATGCTAGTAAGGCTGATTGGCCGATAGCTAGCCGGAGAGTGTCGGTCGACTGGTTGGGAGACAGGTGTTGCCGTCGCCTCTTTCCATGCATTAGGGAGAATATCAGCTTATAAAAAGGTTCTGCCAGACTAGCAGCTGCTTCCTTGAGAATCCTGGGATGGATCTTGTCAGGACCCATTGCACTGTATGAATTAACCTTGAATAAAAGGTCTTCAACATCTAGCACAGAAAACTCAGCGGTAACCAGTGGTTGCCGGAAATTCTGCCGAGGTGGAATATGATTCCAATCCGGTGGTGCATTCGCGTTTGGGGCGTCGGTCGTTGGAATGGCAACTAAGAAACGGCCTCCCCGTTTTCCACCACTAGCACATGGACCTGAGTGGATACTGAAGCAAAAACTACGATCTCGGTCTAAAGTTGCGACTCCCGGTCTGCCGTGGTTTGTGACTTGGATTCAATCGGCTGCTCACGTCTCACCCTCCCTTGGCGAGAGCGGTCGAAAAACACACCTTCCAGCGGGGCGTTGGCGCAATTTAGAGTCACTGCCTTTTCCACCACTGTCTCAGGGCTGAGCATGGCTGGCAAGGTTACCAAAAGGCCAAGGGACATTTTGGTTGTCTTGGCGCGTAGCCTGCTCGCGAGTACGAGGTTGGTAACGTCCGGGGAGAATGAAGAAGTTAAGACTAACTTGGCTAGCTCAGTTGGAGAAGACGTTGTGGGGAAGCGGCCCCATAAAACAACTCTCTTTCTCTGAGAGCTTTCTCTTTCATATTTTTCTCAGCCTCCTCTATGTGTACAATGATTGTAGGCTTGTTGCACCATTCTCGGATGGTTTGGAGGGTGAAATCCTGCAATACCGCAACAATTGGAACGCTATATAATCAAGAGCAAATGTGCACCAATCCAAAATCTTTACCGCCCCACTTTCACAGCATGATGTACTTAAAACCGTTCGCGTTGCGATTGCAGTCGCATTGTATTGCTGCGAACAGATAACATGGTGATAAAATGTTCCCGCTGGAAGTGTCCCGCTTGTAGGGAGAAAACTTGGATAAGAAAGGTATCAATTATCAGGTCGACGCGTCTATCCCTGCTTGTCGCCTTTCACATACACATCGGGCTCACAAAATCAGTATTACAACCACTTCCTGAAATACTGTGCTTCAGACTACAAGACAGTGCTCAATTTCCATCGCCGATACGCCACATTTTGACAATAGTAAGCCAAAACATTTCACGTTTCACTTAGTAGGAACAACGGTCCTTCCACCAAAGAATCGGCGGACTCAGAAAAAAGGACGGCACTCTTTCGGTTGTAGAAATCGACGAATCTCTCTTCACGAAACGGAAGTATCACAGGGGAAGCCATTTTTCTAAGGCGTGGGTGTTGGGTGGAATCGAAAGGGTACACGATGACGTTCATGGTAGTTTGTCTTGGAAGCAAGCTCATTCCTGTCATCCGAAGTCATGTGCGGGTGAGTCTAAGCCTGCATTTATCACACTCGATAACAACCTAATACCACCATCATAACTGACGAGTGGCGGGTTCACTGAGCACTGGATACCATAGCTCATTATGAACATTGGACTATCAACCACTCGGTTAACTTTGTGGATCCGGAAAATTCAGTCATCCACACAAAACATCGAAAACTTGTGGTCGTTTGCCAAGAGCATTTTGGGGCAATATCTGGAGCTAATCGTCAGCCATTTGGCTCGCAACTACAGGAGATTTTGTGGCGCAAACGCAATCCCCGTAACTCTGTGGGACGGCTGTTATTCACTATATGATATGCGGACTGCCACTACCGTTAAGCTCCGTTACCGGTAGTTATCAGTAAGTTTTTCAATTTCTCGTCTGCTCAGTTTCACCTTTTAGATCCTCACCTCGAAGTTTTCCAAGTCCGACGACTTATATAAACAGAAAATATCGCAAACATGTCCGAGTAAGCCGGCTGCGGCATATAAACATTACAATTTTAACCTGTGGCCAACATAAGAATCTGGCTGTTCGCCAAGTACCACTTCAAAGTCATACTCGGAAAGAGAAATATCGCAAACCCAATCTTCAAACTACTCCCCATCATATATTAAACAAAAGGGTTGTATATAGCACAATATATTCGGATTCATTATCAAACATTGCGGATTTTCATCTATCCAGGGAATGAAATCGCTAGCACAGTCTCACTGACCCGGCCCATAAGGAACGACTGAGAAGTCAGTATGCGTTCACACTAATAGCTACTCCTTCCGAATGACGTTTGCCATGAGCAACATGGAGAACAAGCACATGCGGGAAGAGATGAAAAACTTGAAGTCAAAATGTCTGTAGTATATGATAATCATCCTTTTTGATTCCGTTGATTGTCATATTGACGAGAATATTATTCTGTACCGCGCTAGATACTTGGCGTTCTAACCATCATTTCATGACTGGCTAAGAGGTATACCTCCCAGTGATCTGCAAGCAGCTCGAGTTAATCCGTTTCCCAATACTGTTTCGTATGAACGCTACGCGACTTCAATCTAGTTGGAAACAATGCAGTAGAGTGAATAGAATTTACTTCTGAAGATTCTCAGTGATAGAGTGGGACATGATACCCTTTTCTTACGCCGCTCCATATACACCGAAGATGAAAACAACCATATGATAGCGTCATTTCCAACCATTTCTAAGAGCAACTTTTCGTCGACCTGGAATCACGCAAACAAGAAAGTAGTACAAATATCGTATAGACAAGGAAGCTGGAAACGTTGTCATACATGTTTCACTATCAAATGTGTTAGTGTTCTTGTTGAAATGCAATGCCAACATTGTATGGTCGTATATTTCCATTTCGACCATATCTTCAAAACGCCGCAAATGAAGCATTCTCAGGCTACAGAATGATGATTTCATCTAGAAAATGGTAACGAGCGCATTTATAAGACTTGAAAAGTGAGCTAACGCCAATAACGGGTTATTTTCGCGAAAATGGTGGAAAAGTTTTCATCACCAAACCAGTACTTTTGGCACTTATTCGATGTATTCCAATTTTTCCATCAACGCTGCTTATTTATAATTGATGCACTGTAAGTACTTTGCCTGAAATTCCGATTTTAAAATTTCCAAAAATATTTAAAAACGAGGATTCGCGCCAAAATGACCGTTTTCCCTTTTGAACGACCTTCAAGCCGAATCCCTCGAAACGGATAATTGCCAAATATTCAAAAAATGACCACCCCAAACAAGAGTGTTGAGGATAGCGAATAATTTTAGGTGTGCGTACAAAAATAAACCGATGACGTATTAATAGAACTGATCGATTCACCGACAATTTGCGGTCCATTGAATTATACAGGTTACCATGCCAAAGAAGAACGGCGCCTGCGTGTAGTTCCGGACGGCGCCGGATTAATTATTTTACATGCAGCGCGGGATGAAGAACGTTGAGAGTTCGTGAGTCAGCGGGTGGGCGGAACTGGAATATTACACCGTGAAATTACCCCTCCAGTCACAACTCCACACAGAAGGATAAATCATAGTCGGTGCGCGTAAACCCCAGTTTATTCATCTTGCAAGTACGATTCAAATGTGATTACGGTGCTGGTGGTATTTTCCTTAATTTTGTCTACAGACAA
This sequence comes from Paragonimus kellicotti, assembly GCA_014220965.1. Lineage (NCBI taxonomy): Eukaryota > Metazoa > Platyhelminthes > Trematoda > Plagiorchiida > Troglotrematidae > Paragonimus > Paragonimus kellicotti. Next base: position 61,476 of record LOND01001678.1, on the reverse strand, counting down.
TACTTCAATTTCGTACAACTTTTTGTATCACCCTTGCTTGTTGTTCAAATTGATAAAAGTGACCTTGCAATACAATACAAAATTTGTGCACACCGGTCTGCTCTCCTCTCCGTTGCGCAGTCGCTTGACGATACTACACGGATCTTTCACCCAATTTTTAGCTCCGCCGTATTACGAACATCGTCGCAGCTCTGATCGCGCTGCAGCAGTTCACGGCAACTCTGTGATTTCTCCACTTGAGGATACTGGTAATTTGGAATATTCGTGGTGGATCATCTTTGAACAATTGTGAACACCTCCTGTGAGTCAAATCCTCTGATTACTGTAACTTGCTGGAACCTCGTAACTATTCTGTTTCATTTGTTCATTTTTGTTTTCACCGATAGCCTAATGAGGATACACATGCACTTGCTTGGGATATTCAGTAACTCGCCTTGACCATCACGTGCTTTCAAACAAGTGTACGGATGGAGTTAACACAACGGTGTATATAAGACAAGAAAAGTGAAATATAAACTGTAACGATGAATCGTGAGCATTGCATAAACATTCAACAAATACAAGGCGTAGTACCGCTCTTGGAGTTGACAGATACTATCGAGAATATAGTGAATTACTAATCGAACAGTGTCTCATGTTGATAGTAATCTAAAAACACTTAGACGATGCCTGGAATTATTCCAGCAACTTCAGCAATTTGTTCATGGATTGCAGTTTGGAAGCCCGACATCCAGATCCAGTCAATTTGTCCGTTTCGATGTCAGCGGTTTTCTGTTGACCTGAAAGACAGTCATTGAAAACTGGGTGTAGCACCGCTCTTGGGGGTTACAGAGAGTAACAATAACAGAGTAGAATGCCAATCTAACAGATATGAATGAAATACTAATCTTACAATTTCTTAAGTGAGTGGAAATCTATTAACGTTTTCTAAAGGCCCCTACAAGAGCGATAACAACCTCTAATGGATCGTCGTTTCAGTGGTTAATAACCTTGTAATACAGGAACTGTTGCCTGAGAAAGGTTCAGGATGAAGGCTCACAGAGTTTTTTTTTCGTGTGGGAGCAACTAACAACCACGAATGGAAGATCGTTCCAGTCGTTGATAAAACTGTAGGAGAGAAATGTTGCCTGAGAAATGTCCGAGATGGAAGCTTGTACAAGCTTTTGTTATGGTCTTCGCGACTGTTATTGGCCACCGGGTAATGAATTGCTGCATGAGTCCTACCCTAAAGAAGAAGTGCGTAAAGATTGGGTCATCGCTAAGTCATCAAAATTCTAGTAGATGAACATCAAGAACATTGAAGCGGGACTCGTAAGAGGAATGTTGCAAGCCAGTGACCATTTTGTGGCTACTCGCTGGACACGTTCGATGGACGAGTATGTCCTTCTTCAAGCCGGTGTATACGACTTGATTAGCATACTCAAGCAGTGGTCTTATATAGACCTCTTAAAGCCTTTAATGAGCATGTCCGTTTGTGCAAAGAGTGGCTCTTTTCACCATTCAAATAATTCCAACTCCCTTTTTAGCTGCTATATGGTGATGATAGCAAAAGAAGAAATTAGCCAGTAACCAGATCTCTAAGTCTTTTTTGAAGGTCAACTTTTGCGACAGTTGATGTAGTCTATCCACCTAGTATCACAAACCCGTTTCCAGAGTCTCCTCCGAGCGATTAGTGCACCTTTGTAGTCTTTTAACGGGAGACCGGGGTCTTCTGGTCATCACTGAACAATGTATGTATCCATTCGTTATGCACTGGGATCAAAAGCATTTTAGATTTTTACGTCGTCATCATGAAGAAGGGCGTTGCTAGAAATAAGGTGGAGGAGGTCATTGATATTTATCAGTTGGCCAAGAACTGATACTTAAGAAAAGCTAGCAGAGATCGGGGAGGGAGAAAAAGATCCGATGCGGTTTTCACTCTAAAGACTGTTATCAGGGAAAGTGGTGAGCCAATGCATAAGCTCCTCTTGGATACCATAAGATTAAAATTTATGCACAAGAAAACCGCGTGAAACACGGTGGAACGCTTTTGCAAAATCGAAGAAGATAGCATCCGGGATGCAGTTGTTATCTTTGACCTCCGTTAGGCTACCCATGAAGAGTAACATGTTGGTTATGCATGATCGGTCAAGAGCATAGACCATGCTGAATAGAAGAGAGGAAGTTATTTGAGAAGAAATGCTTATGGATGGTGCATTTTTGTAGACGTAACGTTACCATGCACGAGGTGCTGGTGGGACGGATCGGCCGGTAACCAGCAGGATTGTCGACCGCCTGCCTTAAATATAGATGGGACAGTGGTGTCTTCCAATTCCTCCAGACAAGTGCCGGCCCGGATTGTCTGATTGAACAGACTATGTAGAGTCACTGCCACATCAACGGCCGTTTCTTTGAGGATCTGGGGATAGATCGCGTCTGACCCCATTTGATTGTAAAGATTGATCTTAACAAGTGACCCCGAACGCTGAACACAGAGGAGTCAACTGTCAAGAGTGAATACTGGAAGTTTTTCCGTGGAAGAATCTGATACCAATTTGGCGGAACCATATTGTTTACTCCTGAGTAGTATTCCTTGAACACCTTGACAATCCCTTAGGTGTTTGGAATTGTTACCCCACCTGGTTGCTGCATAGAAAGCTTTGAGAGCTCGGGTTTTCTCCGTCGGTGTAGTACTTGAATGCGAAGTTCTTAATCTCGCAGGTTGCCGATAAAAGTGTTGACTGTGTCTGTCGAGTGTGTTGCAGAATGGAAGACTTGTAGATCCTTCGGCTTGCTTGTTGGCCTTTGGATAGAGAATAGACGAGGACATACATCAAGTAGGCGTCGTATGTTCCGCGGAAGCAGCGCACGAGAAGAGGGCTTCGGTAATTTGCGAGGAACATAGATGACTCATCAGATTCGTGAACGGCAGCTTCAAAACAGTTTGAGTTCACTAAGTCAGACGCGGGTTGGAGTGTATTTACGAATTTTTCTTGAGGCCGTTAAAGTCTGTTTTCTTAAAAGTTCGGAGTTGAGCTATAATGCGGCTTTTCGGATCGTGTAACATATAAAATAAAATGCTAATAACATCTGGTCACTACGCCCCGGCGGTGGTTTGCTGACAATTTTATCTGGCTTCATTAGGGATAACCTGATCAGGCAAGGGACGTGTCTGTCCTAGACGGCGCCTTGTAGGTAGTTCGACTTGCCATGTCCGGGCGTTTATCAAGGAATAATATTGACAAGGATTTCGAAAATCGGTAATTAATGTCATTATGAAAAGCAACTATATAGTTGATTTTGAGTGCTTTTAGGTCACCTATAGTGGGCCAACAAGAGAAACGTTCCACGGGCTATAGTCAGTTCAGAGCGGCAAAAATGGCGCCATGGTGAACGGTAAATAACATCGACACGGAATGTGTCACGACTACGGAGCTAAAGTTTGAGCCACAGTTCGTCGCATTTTTCTGGGATGAGGGTAAATTCCCTGTGCCAGTCGGTATTGGAAGTTTCTGACGTAGGAAGACTAAAGAGCCTCCTGTGCGTCCACTGGAGGAGTTTGCTGGGTACAGTAATTATCCAGGAACATGCCTTTCATGAAAACTGATGTCTATGGAAAGTCAGGCCCCCGTGGAGGCAGAAATGTCGTGCAAAGGACCCAATATACTCGGATCCAGTCAGTTTGCCTCATTCAGTGTGAAGCATATTTTGACCTCGTAGGCGATTATTGAGGACAGTGCCGCACCGCCTTCCGGGTTTACAACAAGCAGCAAACAAAAGGCGAAATTACGGATTCAGCGACGGTCCGATTGACTGTGCACCTGATACTGTTTTGGAACAATCTGTGAGAACGCGGATAACAATTTCAGAAGGAAGGCGGTTTCAACGTTCTGTGACAACTTAGGAAAGAATTGTTGCCCGAAGAAGCTCCAGGGACCGAAACTTTGAGACTTCTCGACATATCGACGTCGGTATACAACATCCTCCACAATGAAATCTTTTCTTCGAAATTGGCGTTACGGGTGATGCGCGTAGGGTCAGATCGCTACAGGGGCGCCGAAATCCCACGAGACAGAGTGAGAATTTTGAGTTGTATATAATAACTTATATGCCGTAGGCTGATGACCAGATTGAGAGCGGGCCATGAACACGTTCAAAAATGTACCAACAATGAGGCTCATAAACACTTATTCAGGTCGGAACACACCAGCAGCTGCTTTATGTGGACTCTTCAGAGTGTTTGAACAGCTTTCTTTTGTAAGTGTGAAATGGTTCGCTTCCATCATTCTAAGAGTACTAAACACTTTTTGTGGCCATCTCATGATGATACGTGGGGGATATGTTAGACGATATTCTGATGCCCCGATTTTTCTTGAAATCGATTTTCGCAGTGTGTAGCGATCTGGTCGCATTATGAATCATGAAGACATTGTCGGAATGTATATCGGGTGAAATGAGCGCACAATTACTGTTATTTCAAGGGCGATTCAAATTGTCCGACCGGCGCTTACTCGCGTCTAAATATGTCTGTAGTTTACTTGGATCAGTGGCATCTCAGATTTTGAAGTTGTCAGTGCACGGAAAAGCATCGCTGAGAGTATTCTCCTGGAGATGGTTAGTGAGTATAAACAAAACAGAGGACTTAATACTGGCCCCTGAAGAATCCTTGCATAACTCGGAAGTGGATACGAAAAATCCGTTCGGGTTTCATCCCTAGGTGTTCTACTGTCAAGAAGGTAGGTGATTTATTAAAAAACCCATCGTTAGATATCATAGACTCTCAGTTTGTGGCGCCATGTGGGATTCGGTCAAAAGCTTTATCAAGGTCAAGAAAGAAAGTTTCTGAGACGAGATTATTGTCATTTATCATTATTAGATTATCCCTAAAAATAAGGGTGTCTGCTACGCATGACGAGCTAGGTTACAAGCCATGATGAGTGTGTGAAAATTCATGTGATAGCTGTGTTTGAGTACGGCGCGTCTCAACAAGTGTTTCACTATATTGTATGATTGGTTATCCGGTCTATAGGGCAGAAAGGCTGACTACCTGTTCGAAGTACTGACTTGACCCTGGAGTCTTTCCATGTAGCAGGGATAATGGCAATGTGGAGTATTTGTTGGGCAGCTCACGAAATTGCTCTGCCAGAATAACTGCCGTTTCGCTGAAGCCCTTGGTGTGAACCTCACTAATGTAACCAGTGATCAAAGCCAACAACCGCGCACGGATCTAATGTGAATTAAATAACGGAGCATACTACTGTGTTGTTGGCACCGTTTCAGTTTTCGTCAGTGTACGTCGTGTGTATGGCTCACCGAACATTTGAATGCCGCTTGTTCGTGTTGTTTCCTTCTACAGAACTGTTGCTGGGACCCCAACTTCGGGGAAGCGCTGTCTCCCAGTGTTTCCACGCTGCTCAAATGTTGGTCCGCAAGTGTAAGGTACAAACACAGCAGACACGGCTGGCTAGTGAATCACACTTAGACGCATCGTATTGCAGTCATTGTAGAATCCGCTCTGCGTTTCTATTCAGAGGTCAGCTGGGTACCACTAGAACTTAACACCCCGAGGTCAAATCAAACTGATAACGACCGCAAACAGCTCGGTAATGTTTCTATAATAGAAAATACATGGATATCAGCAAATACATAAGAGTAGATATATGGAATCAATATGAAATGTCACATACGTTCGAAATGGTACGTCCCGAGAGAGTTTTCGACCGTCAGCGGTCGAGCATAAGCAGAAAATGTCCAAATTCAAGATGGCGGCCAAAGCGACCTTCACATGGGCACAATTATGTCATAAAGCATACTACTCACAAAGGGGGAGTAGGCAGCGAGTAAAGAGGAAGTCCAAACGAATGTTACACTCCCCCGGGTTCGAACCTGTGAACCACAGGAGTTTTAACCACATAAGTTGATGGGAAACGTTCCAGTTATGATTTTTGCTCTGGATCAGAAAGTACAAGTTCGCCTTCGAGTTTACACAGCTGCCTCACGTCTCTCCGAAATCGTCCACTGGCTGTCCTCACAATGACATCTCTCACCAGACCGTCGTGACCTTCATGTGTCTCCTCGATAATACCCTTTGACCAATGACCTCTTGGGACGTCAAGTTCTAATAGTGGCACGAGATCTCCCTTCCTCAGGATAGGCTTGGTGAGTTGTCACCGCCGAATAGTTTGTAGCGTGGGTAGATAGCACTTCAGCCATTTGCTCCAAAACACGTCGGCTAGATATTGCGCCGATCGCAAACGCCTGGTGAATTGGTTTTCGTTGACTAATGTACCTAAGGGCATCGAAGGATTTCTTGGAAGCAGCAGTAATTACTCGTGTTAGAACGTAATGGTCGTCGGGATCATCCGTTTGTTTGACCAGAGGTCGGTCGTTGAGAATCCTTTCAATCTCGAGGAGCGTAGTATGCAAAACTTCGTCAGTTACTGTTTGCTCTCGCAGTGTTACTAAGAGGATCCGTTTTATTGTTCGGATGATCCTTTCCCACACTCCACCTCGGTGACTCGCTTTCGGTGGGTTGAACATCCAGTCACAACTGTGGGCTATAAGGGCGTTGGATATCTTTTCCTCGTTCCATGTCCGCAGCAGTTTCTTGACATCCTCGGACGCTCCCGTGAAATTCGTCCCGTTATCACTGTATAATCTTTCGCGGGCAGCCTCGTCTGGCAACAAACCGATTGAAAGCACATAAGAATGAATCAGTATCCAACGAGTGCGCCACCTCAATATGTATTGCCCTCGTGCTGAAACACGTAAAAAGGCAACCGTAGCGCTTTTCTGTTCCGCGTCCCGTTTAACAAAAATGGGTCCAAAATAATCAACCCCGGTTGTGGTGAATGGGGATACATGTATCTCAGTTCTATCAGCGGGGAGTGGAGCCATGGTCTGTTGGCACGGTTGAGAGAACCATCGGCGGCACTGATAACAGTCATATAAAACACTTCTGATCGTCCTATTGGCTGTCATTATCCAGTATCGCTGTCGTATAGCCGACAGAATGTAACTTAATCCCATATGACCATTGATGCTGTGATAGTGACGAATTAACAATCGGGTTACAAAGTGTTTCGCAGGTAGAATGATCGGGTGCTTCGCATCGTAGGGTAAAGGAGATTGCTGCAGTCGTCCGCCTACACGTAAAATACCATTGAATAAAAATGGATTTAACCTCTGAAGTGGGCTGCGACCACTACGGAGGACCTTCTTGACCGACACTAGATGTGCCTTTGTCGTCTTTTCACCGCACCAATGGGTCTGAAGTTTCTTTAACTCTGAATGAAATACCTGTTTTTGCACTAGCCTACATATTTCATTCGTAGCTTCGTCAAGTTCCGAAGTGGTCAGTCTTCCTGTACGGACTGTCTGTCCTCTTTTAGACACGAACTGCTTATATCGAAGAAGCCATGTGACCGTTCTTAGTAGTTTGTTCCACGACGCCAAGTCCTCAAATTTTGACATAAAGAAGTGTGAATGGTCTAGAGTTTTGATAGTAACGGCATTGCAAACTTGCTCAATGTCTTTTATCGTGTCCGGTTCGGTTTCAACAGGACGTGGCCATTCACTTTCCTTGCTGCGTAGGAATTCAGGGCCATATAACCACCGGTCCAACTTCCGAGATTCGTGGGCATAGATGCCGCGTGATACAAGGTCTGTTGGATTGCGTTTTGTGTCAACATAACGCCATTGCTCGGGTCGAGAGGATTCGTGAATTGTAGCTAACCGATTTGCAAAAAATGTCTGGAATCGCTTGGACGAATTCAGCACACTGTGTAAAACGATCATTGAGTCAGTCCAAAACGTAGTCGATTCAATTGGCAATTCCAACTCGCGTTCTATCTGCTGGGCCAGTTTAACCGCAACAACAGCTGCCGCCAACTCCAACCGAGGCATACTTGTTAAGCGAATCGGAGCCACTCGAGCTTTTGCGATTGCCAGGGAGCAGTGTTTGACTTGGCAATCATCGGACATCACGAGATAAGCAACTGCGCCGTATCCTGTCTCAGAAGCGTCACTGAAGATATGCAACTGGAAATCACTACAGCGTTCTATTCCGTTGGGTTTAATGCACCTTTGCAAACAAAACCGGCTGAGGCATGGAAGTGTCGTTATCCACTTTGTCCACAAAGCTAGTTCTTCACCTTCAATAAGGTCGTCCCACGACACGTGCAGTTTACATAATCGCTGGAGTATCCATCGGGCAATCAGTGTCACAGGCGCAATGTACCCGAGTGGATCGTAGATCGAAGAAACATAGGAAAGTATGTTCCTTCGAGTGAACGGCTTGTCTGTCAGTGGGACATCGAACTTGTAAGCATCGTTCGTGAGGTCCCACTTCATCCCCAATGCTCTCTGCACCTTGGGTTCGTCTAGGTTTAGTGGCCGTGTTGATACCGTATGTTCCGATTCTGGTAGCAAGTGATAATAGCTTCTCGTCATTACTTGTCCACTTCGTGAGGTTGAAACCGCCTCTCGCCAATAGGGCCTTTAGCTGATTGGCGGAATCTCTAGCATTATCAACGGTTGTTGTACTGAATAAACAATCGTCCACGTAAAAGCTCCTTTTTGCTATCCGCAGGATATCGCATCGTAATGGTCGGCGTTGTCTGAAATGGTTTTTCTCAAAGCAAACGTAGCACAACTGGGAGACGAAGCAGCACCAAACAGATGAACGCACATACGGTATTCTGTCGGAGAGCCTTGCATCTCAGTGTTCGTCCACCAAAAGAAATCTTAGCGCATCGCGGTCTTTATCTGGCACGCGAACTTGATGAAACATTGCTTCGATGTCTGCCATGACCGCAATCTTCTCTTGTCGAAATCGCAGCAACACACCAACCAAGGAATTTGTTAGATCTGGTCCCGACAGCAGCTGATCATTTAGAGATTTGCCTGCATACTTCGCTGCGCAGTCGAAGACAATTCGTAACTTCTGTGGCTTAGCAGGATGGAACACGGGATGGTGAGGTAGATACCATCGACAGCTGGCTGTCCCGTCCTTAGGGACTAACTCGGCATGGCCTCGACTGATGTACTCACCTATTACGTGAGAACAGTGCTGTACCAAATCACCACATTTCATAAGGCGCTGTCGTAGCATGTGCAGGCGTTTCAGAGCGATGGACCTGTTGTCGAGTGACAGGAAGGATCCAGGACGCCAAGGAGGGCTACTTCGTAGTGATCGTCAGTTAAACGTATTGAAGTCTCCATCAACCCAATAGCCTGACGATCATCTACAGACATTTCCTTTTCCTTTACGGGGCCCGCGTCGATAAAGTCTTGTTGGTACAATCTTTCCAAGTTATCTTGTAACGCATCAATGCCTATGAAGTTCACCGCCGTCCGGGCGTTGATTGATTTTCCAACTGGGCCCATCAACATCCACCCTAGGACTGTCTTAATCGCGTATGGTTCGTGCTTCTTTCCCTTTCGCTGATCAATGACCCAGTGCGCTTCTGGGACGTCACATCCAATCAATAAACCGATATTGCGGTTGGAAGTATGGGCCAAACGCTATATCCCGTAAATGCGGCCATGACAATAACTGCTGAGTATTCGGACGAAATGTACGTAATTTAGGCAACGTCTTCACTGACCACGCTTGCTCAATATGAATGACCGTCTCAGAATCAGTGGAAGCAACATCGAACTGGACGGCTACCGATTCAAACATGGCCTCCCTGTAACGATCCACGTCTGATCGTTGAGTTACGCGTAGCCCAAAAACGGATCCCCAAATTGAAAACAAGATTGGATCCAACAATTTCTACGGTACTATTGAAGAAATGCATCAATAATTACAAAAAGCAAACCTCAATCGTTCGCGACGATAGTCTCGTCCAGCAAAATCAACAGTTTCTCAACAGGACCAGCAAGGTCAAAGGTCAGCCGTCACGCCAGTAAGCCAGGACAAGAATGGCTACTCGCGCCAAGGACACTTAATGACACATTAGTTCAATAAAACAAACGGGGTGGGTGAGGTAGTGGGAACAAGTGTCAGGTTAGTGGGAAAATGGGGAATGCAAACGATGGGGACGAATTTTCTCAGTTCATGGATCAACAACTTTACAGCGCCCGCCAAAATTCGTCTGCATCTGGCAGACCGCCGGTAGTGCTGCACAGTTCTGGCTCCCTACCTACCTATACTTAATATAACTATCCACACGACATACGTTGGAGACCTCGCGAACCGTAGTGTCTAACAGTCATGCCCCTCTAACAAACAAAGGCGCCTCACGTCTCTCCTCAATAGACCTGCCTTCGTGCGAACCTCTACAGTTCGTCAGCGTCTACTTCACATTTCGTAACTAGGCCCAGGGGCCACTGGTCTCTAGTCAGTCCGTCGGATACGAGAACAACGTCACCCACCTGAAAATTACGTTGCCTCGTCAACCACCTCTGGCGCACTTGCAACGATGACACATACTCTCGAGACCACCTTCTCCAAAAGGTAGTTACCATGTGATTCGCTTGTCTCCAACACCTAGTGTACCTATCTACCAGATTGGATTCTGGGGCCAACCCTGTATTGCTCTTCATGAGAAGTAAGTCATTTCGGGGTTAGAGCGATGTTGTCAGGACCGTCTGCGGCAACAGGAACCAATGGTCTGTTGTTTAATATACGCTCCACTTCAGCCAATGAAGTTAGGAGGGTTTCGTCATCGGTTCGTTGCTCTCGGCAGATTGCGCTCAAAATACATCTGACAGATCGAATCAATCGCTCCCATACTCCACCCCGGTGACTAGCATACGGTGGGTTGAAGTGCCACTGAATTCCCTTTGTAAGAGCTTGTCATTGACGGACTCGCTACCTAAGTTGCGAACCCAGCCTCTAAGCTCTTTGTCAGCGGCTACAAAATTGGTACCGTTATCGGAAAAAATAGCCTCAGGCCTACCTTTGCGTCCGGGAGACACTCCGACTGCACTGACCTGATCAAATCTACTTCTGCCGCTTTGATCTCCTTTAAACTCAGGAGCCGGCTTTCAAAATCAATTCCGAGCGCCCGCCATGGAGTTTTATAATGTAGCACTTGAACCGGGTAAGCCACACTACGGCTTTGAGCAATCGAGTCCAACTTGAATACCTGAATAATAAGGTTATGCAGGCCGTTTGCTGTACGACAAAGTGACGTGAGCCGGTGTCTTCTTTAGTTCGATGTCGTTGGGCTCAACGAGAGAGTTGGGTTTCGGAGGCCATGACCTGCAAGATCGACTCAAGAACTCAGGACCTTTCAGCCACTTGTCTCCTAGTAGGCCGCCCATCAAACCGCGCGAAGCTAAGTCAGCCGGATTTTCTTCGGATCTCACGTGCCTCCATTGTTTGGGCGTCGACGACTGGTGGATCACAGAAAGGCGGTTAGCCACAAACGTGCAGAACCGATTTAACAAACTGTGTATATGGCAGAGGACAATCATGAAATCAGTCCAAAAATAACAATATCGGAACATCTGACCCAAGTTGCCAACGATGATTCCATGTAACCTCACGGTTAAGACTGCTGAGACTAATTTGAGTCGCGGGATAGTCACCGCTTTGGATGGTGCGACTCTAGCCTTGCTAAAGAGCAGTGCACTGTTTCTGGCACCTTCATTTGAGGTAAAGCATCCATACGCTACTGCTCCATAACCCCCTTCCGAGGCATCACAAAAATATGCAGCTCGGATAGCTCTGTCAAATAGCCTGCGAAAACAGCATGCAGCGTGGAACTCGGAAGTCATCAAGAGCCTTTAAGCTTGTCAACCAAGCTTGCCACTCTTTGCGATCTTCTAGACACAACGGTTCGTCCCATCCGAGACCACTCTTGCACAACTTCTGAAGCAAGCGTTTGCCTGGCAGCAGCCATGGCGAGACAAAGCCAAAGGGTCGTATAGCGAGGAGACACAGGATAGCATCCCTCTCCTAGTCTCCGCTCTGTCTAGAAGCTGGAGGCTCAAGCGAAACTCATCCGTTTCAGCGTCCCATTGAATACCGAGAGTTCGTTGTGATGGTAGGATTTGGCTGCAATATCTACTAGGGAGGGTGAGAGCTCTGAGGTCGGTATTGATGCTAGCACCTCACGGTCATTCGAAACCCAGTTTCTCAGCCGGAAGCCTCCTCTTGCCAACATGTCACAAACCTCTCTCACAAAATGTTTTGCTATCCCCGCGTTGGAAACAGAAACAGACAGTCATCAACATAAAAATTAGTCCGAACTGATTCGCGAATGTGGAAATTTCATACGTCGACCCACAGTCCTCAGAGGTACGTCGTAATGCGTAACTCGCACAGAAGGGCGAGGAGGTAGCGCCGAAGGGATGAGAAGCCATTTGGAACTTCATTGGAACTCTTGTAAAGTCATGTTCGGACCACCACAAACGACGGAACATACCTCGGTCACGAACGGGGATGCGTACTTGCAGAA
>LOND01001678.1:34398-45248 GCA_014220965.1 Paragonimus kellicotti | reverse complement strand
GTTACAGAGATTGAGCTGTAGGCTTAGCCCTGCTGCATCCTCACCGTATCACTTAGGCCGTGCAGAATGAGCGACTTTAGATGCAACGGAAATCGTCTGTATCTCGCTGCCCTCCGCCATTCCAGGTCGACAGGATTGTGTGGAATCAGTCGGTTAAATTTTGGTTCTTTTCGACGGTTTTCAGTTATTCTGCTATATTCTTTCAACTCGGTTTTATATTGCGTTACGATCGGCTACACGTACGTGAATAACAGGTCATTGTGCAAGGTATACGTTTCGGTTACTTCTGCCAGTCACGTTCTGCAATCCCTGGATTCTTTTTCAATAAAAATTACGCTTCCGCCAGTTCGAAAGCGTAACCTTCATGACTTACGTACCGCCAACTTAGACCAATATTGGCTTGTATTGGCTCACAGCTTGGCTCTTTTCAACCGTTTCTGTGATCAATTTGTAATGGTTTGATCGGGAAATTTATTATTCTGGGCATTTTATCGCAAACAAGCAGGTATACATATGGAAGTATACATGACATATGAAGCATTGGTTCCATACCTCCCCAAGTCCAAGATGTGACGTCACTTTTAGACGTCCCGGTTAATTGGTTCTGGGAAACCTGACTTGGCTTACCCTCTGCACTTGGCGGAACCGCGGCCTGCTACTCTACAGGAACCAGCCAGTCCCAGTGTTCTTCGGCCTATCCGTATGCATGGTAGCCGTGCAATCCTGTTCGTTGTTTAAACCTAGCTAACTCACCAATGACATCTCAGATTGCAACCGAGAAGTCGTACGCTGGAAAAGATATGGATACATGCACACTTTGAAGATGAGTCTGTGTGAGATCTGTCGAGAGTGAACTATCAGTGAGATCGAAAACATTGGTGGATATACATAATGTCATGAATGGTAACATGTGCCAACTCACTGGGGATGGAACGGAATGTCATACAATATTCACCGGATTTTTACTCATTCCACGTCCCTTCTGGAAGCTGCTGTTTTGGAACAACATTGCTTGCAAACGAACGTGACGCCCAGTAAGGTCACAAATGTTTTCACTCTTTCTAAACTGATGTACACTTCTCCTAGTTTTAGCTGCTTACGGAATTTTTTAAAAATATAGAAATACCTCAGCAAATTTTCCAGGCCTTCAGAGTCGTTAGTTCTCACTGATTTTCGGTAAGTTCTTCACACGGTGCCTCATAATAAGGTGTACACAATACCATACGAAACTACTTTTTAGTTCGCTTACGGACAAACATTGCCGTTCAGCAGGCCATGATGGACAGGGTGCCTCATCCCAGCTGGTCGGTCAGTATAGTTTCCAACATCCTGGAAGTGTCTTCAATGGGGTTTCCAAGCCACCAGATGATGTGGCAAACCGCAGCAACTTAGCGAGACTGGATGCATTACAAGCTGTCCTGAACCAGCCGAGGATTTAAACAACAGATTTTATTTTGCCAACGATTCGTGAAAGTGTAATTTATTGCGCATTGGTGCAGCTCCTGCTGTCACACCAAAGTTTGAGTCAGGGAGAGCGGAGCTGCTTGGTGTCGGTTAGCCAAAGTGAAGCACAAAGTAAACAGCCGATTATGTCAGGTGGCCAGCACATGCGTCTCTGTGCTGTGAACATTTTCTCGGGCTTTCGAGATGATGACCAATGTTGTGCTTCTCCGGCCATTTGCTGCGTAACGGGGCTTTGCTTCGAATAGTGCGTCTAAACCTACTCGTAGCTCCTGATGCACAGTGAAGTAACGGGTAGAAACTGTGTGCACCGTCCTGGTGTACGGTTTGACCACTCCGCTGTGTTCACCAGAGTTTAGTAGACTGTGTGATGGTGTTTTCATCGACTTTCACAAAGTAGTCTGACCTCCAATTGTTGTGAACGGATATTCACGGTCTGCTTAAACGAGCACCATCACAAACCCTCCGTTAACTCCTTCTGAAATGAAACAAACCTCATGGTAACCAAGCAAGGACTGAACCCTCTCTATCTTGACGCTTCATTTTCAATTGGAATGCTCACCCAGAGGATGTATTGTCTGATCAATCGACCAGAAATTTCTAGTGCAACCCAGTTAATATCAGGTTCCGTACTACTTCGCTCCCACACTTCAGGATGATGACCCAACGTAGAACTACTACTGTTGGAGACACCTGAGACTTGTTCACTCCATACTTTGAGATCTGCTGGAGTGCTGTAGGTGAGTACTAACGAATTCGTTCCCAAGTAAAATCCTTGAATGAATACACAGCCTGTGTCTATCTAATGATTCAAGCGACAAGAGAAAGCAACGACGTCATCTCCACAGGAAGCAGAAACTACAGAAAAGTTAAGACGAAAGCTACTAGACAAAGAATTGTTTCAGACAGTCGATTTCCAATTTCTTCAACAATCAAAGCGGGTTGTGGACAACGTAGCTGTTCATAAACCGCGTCCCATGCGTCCTACCTGAAAGTTTGTAAAAGCGCTCAGTAGACATTTATTGGAGAAAGAGTGGCCTTTGGAATCCAGTGTTCGACCATGAAGAGAGGATTGGCGAACAGTTAGAAAGTGACGTTTACCAAGTACATCGACCTGTGCAATGGCGAGTAGTCACAGAACGATTAATGCCGTCTCGAGGCGCGGACGACAATTTAGTGTTCAACGTGATAAAAAGGCCCGACGAACTGTACTGCTCATGTGGCAACCTCACGGACGCGAGCGTCTTCATCAGACTCTCAATGTCTGACCTACGGAAAAACGAGCCAAATTCGTGGGAGGAATGCTCCAGCTTGAGAGTGCAGGTTACCTAAGGAATGTGAGCAGACAACCTTAACGTTTGTGTTCACCTGCGACTATCTTCAGCTTGAGCCGAATACGTTAGTCCATCCTTGTGTATCTCTTCCATGTTCAAGCGACAGAGAACGGGTGTACATTGGAAATGATCTTGAGATGATAATGATCGTTTCCTTCGTATCCCCGCATGGGACTTTCGAAGACTTAGCGCTGTAAACGAACATGCGTCCTGAGGACTTGCGACAGTGGCTGCTGATGGGAAGACGACTCGGTAAAGAGCGAACGTTTGGAAGGTGTACGTCGGTGGTCTGTCGACTATTACATCTGAGAGTTGCTGTTCAACTCGAGGTGTCTGCAAGCAGTTCGTCAGAACTGCCAGGCTACTTTAGGAAAAAGATATCTGACACTGCTTCTGCTATCCCGATGCGTTTCTCTAGATGGGTGGAACATCGTGGGGGACAGAGTAGCTTAGTGCCTATGCTTTCGGTTCGAACTGGATATCCCGGTCATTGTTCTTTCGGGAAGACGTGTCCATTGGGGGCCAATGTGTTGACACGGTGAACTAGAAACAAAAACCAAAGGGCACCTCTTCTTTCGGATTATGAAAATATCTCAGGCTAATCTGTTCAATTATTGGGAGCGCTGAACACCATAAAAGCCGCTGAACCTGATAGAGATGGACCGAAACTAATTTGTGAACTTGCGAGACTCATATAGAGTCTGCTTGCTCTGGTTTTTAGGAAGTCCACTGCAAACGAATTTTTCTCCGTGGAATGACTTGAGGCAGTGGTGTGCTTCATATGTGAGGAGAAGGGCACGACGATACCTTCTAACTGTCGACATACAAGCCTGACGAACATTGTGACGAAACTCCTCGCGGAACCGATAAAAGAAGAGATTGAAATTCATTTGACCCGTTTTAGGCTACTTGGTCTGGCCTCGCATGGCTTCAGATGTGGATACTGTCGCTTCACAAACTTTCTTCCTGTGAAGGAGAATTGGATGGGGACAATGGATCGGTGCCATACTTTGGATGTAATTTAACTGACTTGAGCCAGATCCTTGACCAGATACCTCTCCAAGGGTTGTGTATGAAACTACACCCAATCAAATTGGGTATGATAATTTTACGACCAAGATGTGTTTTTCCGCGAGGCATGGAGCAATGTGTCCGTGCAGGAATCAATATTTTCCCCCGATGTACCTTGATGAGCGGCGTGCTACACGGGTCAATCCTCTCCTCGATGTACGTCAGTGAGCTTCAAAACTTCCTAGTAGCGTCTCCATTGGTGTTTGCGAATGACTTCAAGATATAGCAGACTGTGGATAATTCAGGAGGTTCGGATACTCTGTGGAAGGCCCCGAACTAGCCTGGGATGTGGTCAACGTGATGGCTGTTGCCAACAACTCGTGAGGAATGCACAGTATCACGTATCGGTTTCGCTATTATTGCCACACTTACGTAAGCACTAGAAAGAATGAAGCTGCCCGTTGTAAGTCAGCAGGTGGACCTCGGTTTCACAATCTACGGCAATTTCAAGGCTAGCAGCCAACGGCGCCAGGCTGCCAGCAAATGTTTCCGCGTGCCAGGTATGGTTCTTCGGACCTTCAGTATGTTGACTAGGGATGGTCTGTAAGCAATTCACCGGGTTTCTGTTACCTCAGCTTGAATATTGCGTCCGAGCGAATCCGTCATTTTTAATGTATGATGAGACAGCACAGGAGAGGTTCGTGCTTGTGGGTACCCGTCCAGCGCAAGGTTCGGAACGCTCGTCATGATAACGAAGGCTTGACAGACTGCAGGTGTATGCACTGTTTTATCGGCGACTACAAGGTGATCTGATCCTCATCTAGCGTATAATAATGGCCCGTCACGTTAATCCTGAATTATCTGCACTTTTCATGCCGACACGGCTACAAGCTGTCCGTGGACACCCTTTAAGGTTGAGTGAACCTCGGTCTGATCACGTAGGAGCTGAATCTGTTCAGTTTTGGTGCGTCATAGATCACTGGGATATTGTTTCAGGGAATGCGGTGTTTTCGCGATCGGTGAGAGATGTCGAGCACGAACCGGTTGCTATTGGGTTACAGCTTACTTTTTCTCTGCACGCATTTAGTACTACTTACCTCTTACTTCTGATCACGTACTTATTGCTAACCATCTGTTTCCTGGACTGCTCTTATTAATGGCCTTCGTCAACATCTTCTGAATCATCCATCCTCATACACACCCATTTATATTAACTTATTCAATTTTTCATTACGTAACTAATACATTCGGGATTGCTGTGCCGGTCGCATGAACAATACTGTTTGGCTCGTAGGTAAACTCGTTTAGCTGACTGTATCCAGTTCCCTGCTTCTGCTTTAACGACGTCTATCTGTAACAAAAACCACGGAAGCTAATCCTGAAGTTCTGGCCCCGAATTAATTTGAAGTTCAGGTTCATGTTGCACAAGATGGAATGGCTGTTACCAGCGGACCGTCCAGAAAATTTACACGGGATTTTATAGAAGATTACCAGCGGCTGAAATACCCTCACTTTGACGGGGATTTGCGGACTTTTTGGGTTCCGATCCATTGATTTCGAAACCCGTCTTTATTACCAACGTAGTCGATGTGGGCAGAAGAAAATTGAAAAGGATAAAAGCGTCATTAACCTCCGCTTACTGTTCGAACATATTTGGCTTTCTCCTTTTCCACACCACTAGTATAAGGGATTCCAACCCTGACAGTTATTGATGCAGTCGCATGAGAAGCGCATCAACTAAACTGCTACTTATAACTTAGCCCTTTTCACAAGGTGTTCAGTTAAACAGCGCACTCCCGTAGGTATGTTACCATGAACGTAATTTGCCGGCATCTTGCTGTACCAGCTAAGGATGGTAAATTAGCTGGGGACACTTCTCTTAAGCAACAGGTGACCCTGCATTACCCCCCGCTGCCTGGCAACAAAGGGGTGAAAATTAAAGGGAACTAGTAACTGACACTTCACACTGGTATATTCGGACATTCATTGGACTGATTCTATCTCGGACATAATCCGAGATCGACCGAGGATACTGAATTCTAACTCCGTGTTTCTTCTGTTACCTCAATGGAATATAATTTGGGGGTTATCTTCGGCGTCGAGAGTACCTTCTGTGGGATTGGATTTGATGGGTCACGTTGGTTCGACCTCTCTGTTACACCGCCGGATGCTCTGGGACTCAGGAATGAGGTGCAGTTCAGCTGATGAAGTAAGAACTGTTCAAACCCTCGATTTTTGTATGGACAGCGGCGTGTGAATAAACCACACGTTGCCCTAGGTGACTTTCATTGTATCACCACTCCTTGTCTGCAGGCGAGGATGTTCAACTCTTCAGCAACGTAGTCTTCCATCGAAGGCTCGCGACTTTTATCCAGCAGACATGACAATCATGTAGAAACACCGCAGTTACGTGAGACCGAAAGGAAGAAAAGTGTTGAGGAACGTGAGGGGTTCAAAGGATTGTGAGGTAATCCGTTTGGAAACTGCATCGAAACGAACACCCATACAGCAATGAGCTGATGCCAGTAGACGGGTCTTCACTCTCGAACCGGAGAACTTATACTACCCCCATTCCATACACCACATTAGAAAGCTTGGCCATATACGCCTTTATTGTACTGTCCGCGTCAATATGAGTATGCTCAAGTGGTCACCTTGTCGTGGAAGACGTAATCTGGAACATTGGCTGCGAGCCAAAAATGCTCTGAAAACCATTGAAAACCTCTTTTGTGAAATGTAGACGCAAAGACAAGAAGTGGCCTCCCCGCTGCCACAATCCTCTGTGCTAACAATTTCTGTCAGGCCTTATCCGTAATGCTGAAGGGGATCTGAAAAGGTATCTGGTTACGCGTCATTCAGGCGCATTTGGAAGGGGATCGCAGTACCTATGTGAACTAACTCACACGGGATCATGTTGTACGCATTCACTGTCTGGTAACTGAGGACGTTCGTCTGTACTTCTGAGCGGGCTCTTATTTTCTTCATTCAGAGATTATGGATTCTAGTGGTAACGTCTCGATCCACTTGTTCAAAACAAATCTGTGGTCTTTGCGTCAATTATATCTTCCAGGTCTCTGGAGGTCTCAATAAGGTCATCCTCCATTCTCTTCCTTTCATTGGAATACAATCCAAACACCTTTGGTCAGTCCCGATAGAGTTTGCCCTCACATTCTACTCTCTTCCGAGTTGCAAGTAGTTGTATTCCCTCAATGCATTAAATATCTACGTCGGCAAGATGTTCCGTCTGCACGCCGTACTCCAGATTGGGTCGAACAACGGTTTTGTACAGCAGCGAAAATGGTTCCGCTTGTCTGATAGTCAAAACCCTCTTAAGCGTAAGCAACTCACCAGGGGCCCTTTGTGTAACCGCTCTGCATTGAACCGGGGGATATAAGTCACTTTTAATCAGCACTCGCATGTCGCCAGCGTTTTCTTCATATTTAATGGGGAATCGATTACAAGGGCTGGGCGCCGCCAGAGGTTCAGAGCTCCCAGTTACCATTTGGCGCCTGTCAGCATCGTGTGGAAGATCCTAATTAACAGACCACTCTGGAACTGCCTTGAGAACCTGTGTGCCGTTATTAACCATACCTCTGGCATCTTTCCAACGGTGTCGCTCTTACAGCCGTAAGCAACACGGTGTGAACCTCGGATTCAACGCCCTGTCGGCTCGAACCAATGAAGCCCGCCACAGCATCACGCAACGATAGGTCATTTCCATACGAGGTGAGGTCTTTGAACACTTGTATCAGGCTTCTAGCACGAACGGCTCATTAGACGTGCAAACTTGTTGCTAATCTCATTTCCACTATTGCACCCTCAACATTCAAGATAAACTCGAGGACATCCTCTGCCGCCAATCCAAGCGAGTGCAGTTTTCTGCCATGGTACATCTCGGTCGGTAGCCCATTCCATGATGTCGTGTGCACAACCTAATGCTAGAAATGCAAGAGGGACACAATTAGCATCAGTGTACTCGCTGTGCGGTCATTCTTATTTGCTCAGTGACACAAAATCAATTTCGATCTCCACCGCTCACTTGTTTTTGCAGCATTGCGTGAGACGAATTGATAGGATATAGTAGGCCATGTTGCCTACGTTTTTAGGGAGTCGCTCAGCGTGTTTGTGTAGACTATGGGTATCCCCAGGCCAATAGCAACTCCTGTTGAATTTGTTAGGATCTGTCGCATTATTTTCGAGATTATTGTGCTTCGTTTGATTAGTGTAGAAAGGTGGCTCCACGTTTTACTATATTCGTTTAATAAACTGCATTGTTCATCTTCATTCTTCCACCGGCTACTGCTGCAGTTTCCCTTGCTGTTATTCAGTCTGAGTCTTGTAAATTACCAAATGTCAAGATTCACCTAGAGTAAATTTTAATTCTCAACATTTCTGGATACGCGAACAGTCGATTTGCTCTGACGGAAAAAACGATCACTTTTTGTGTGAACTCTATTTCGTTTCGTTGTACCCCATTACTGACCGATGACTGATTGTCGATTTTTTTGTACAAGCACATTCTTTGTTCAACTTCGGACGATTTTTTCCTCATTCGAGATGAGCGTTAATTCCGGACGTCTAGTGGTTGTTAGAGAAACCCTTGGTCTACCCGCAGCATCCGTCGACGTGCTGGATGCAGAATATTCTCGTCTGTGATGCAGCGAATGGTCAGAAATTCTGAGTCCGCTGAGCAGCCGATTGGGATCTGAAAGGGAGGATGGTTGTATTGGTGAGTTTCATATCAACAACGTGCTGAGGTACGAGAAACTTAGTTCAAACTGGACGGAACATGACACCAAACTTCGATACTGTATCCACCGGATGTACAAGTTCAGAAACTAACGGTTCAAGTGAATATGATCAAGTGCGACGGTCGCATGACGACGAAGCGTTCAATCGTGAAGGATTACCAGGTACACATGAACAAAGATTCAGCAATAGACAAGAAGGAGGAAAACTACGCGGGAACACGTTTCCAAGGGTCAATGATATCAAAAGTTGATAACACATCGAGATTAGCGTTAACAAGAGAAATGCTTTGTCGCGCGCGCTATTCAGATGGTCGCGTCAGTCTTTGCAAGGAAGGCTCGCAAATTCTAATGTAAGAAGAAGGGAACAAACAAAGACATGGAACATAGTCATCGACTTTCTGTAAAACACGTAATAGTCACCGAAAACTCAGCACCAGCAACAACTTCATCCATGAGAGTCTTAATTTTCTTGTTTATCCATTCAGTTAATACTGCATTGAGCCCAGTTTTCACGAGCATATTCCAATTAACCGTTATGAAGATGGATTTTCTCGTCTGTCGTTGGATATCACGAAAGGCGTCTATTGGATCACCGAATCAGGCGTAACATGACAGGAACTTGAACCGTTAGCAAACGATTCAAAACTCCTCACCAAACGACTGCGAGTACAACACTACCTCCACGAAACCTACACTATCTGCTCCATTTCAGTTCACCTGACGTTCACTCCCACGATCTGCATGAGGATAGTTATTGGTTTAGAAGTTGTGTACCATTCCTAGGCGTTGTTACTGAACCATTCACCGATTTTTGCGTTTGCTCGTTTACCGCACAAAATATTTCGAATCAACCAGCTTCTAGTTTTTTGTGTCGAGTTCCCACACTTTTACTGTATGGCCAACAGAACTTTTCCCATGTCAGTATGGTACAATGAACCACTTGCCTGAAAACATTAAACAGCGCCTTAAACCGTTTGGAAGCCACCAAGCCCTTCAACATAGTACATACGTTCAGCCTCCATCTCGGGTGATTTGCATATTCCGTTCTGGCTGTTTACCTCCCGTGTATTCGTCAAAATTTCAGATATTCTGGAACGCTTGAACTTGTTTGCCGAAACTCTCAAGACCTTTCAACGGAAGGCCCCTCATTCTGCCACCTTCTAGCGAACGTCACACGCTTTGTCCTGACTCCATTTGAGCACCTTGCACTTTGAGCTTCTCAAGGCTTTTACACTATTGGAGCCTAGCGGCTTAGAAGGAGGTACAATGATGCTACCTATGTCGAGTCTCTGTCAGCACCCAACTGGCACACTTCGACCGCATCGTTGTGGAGTAAACCAACTAGCAAATCGACTCGGGAAAATCCCACCCGCCCTCCGCTCTGCGCCCTACATACACGCATTCATTAGACCTCAGCATGCACAACCACTGATGTGACTGGCGACTGCTTTTTTTCCCTTTTGCGGCTTGCCACACCACGGTCATCACTAATGAAACAGAAGCCAACGTCCACAGTCCTATATGAAATTAGTCGACGATCCAGAGAGTACGCAACTTTGTTAACTAATCTGCCAATCGTTAGTCTTTACGCTGTGACAAGCAGTTCATACTATTCACGAATCCGGCTAGTTTAACTCTAGACCGACAAAGTAGCGTAAGGATGGAAACCGCATGATCGCGCCTTTTGCTTATTCAATGACGACATCGGGCGTGCCATGGACAAAACCACAAATATGTGCCCCAAACGTCGATACCCCCGGTCACATGATCGGAAGTTTCTTGTTACTACTCTTCCTGGAGGCTTGTAGAGTGACAGGCGATTGTGTGGCCTCCTTAGAGGTTCCAGCTATGATCGTGTTTCCCTGCTGTCCTGTAATTTGCATAGGATCCTGTGTGCGTCTGAAATAGTACGCCCGATATGACGTCAGTGCAACTTTCCCTAGTCGTGTAACTTATTGCACGCAGCGGATGCTTGCCCTTTTCTCAGCGACTCACCTGCCATTCCATCTTTCAAGATCGTTTAACCCGGACCCATTTGACCGTTGTTTAACACATTCCACGGTTCTACGCACATTATGTTTGTCGTGCTTTTGAGTGTCGTCTGGTGAGCTGGAGCCAACCCAATGTCCTTTTTTCTTCTCTTTGTTGTCGCCGTTAGTTTTAGACCAGGTTAGAACTGACAGCTTATCATATTTTAAGGCAGTCTTGGAGATTTACGGTTTGTTTCCAAACCCTGCTGTCTTTTTTTTTTCGTTCAAGGGCTGGTGAGATTACGTTTCGATTGTTCTCCAGA
>LOND01001678.1:6571-21229 GCA_014220965.1 Paragonimus kellicotti | reverse complement strand
ATAAATTCACGTCAGATTCCCCTTGGATTTATTGGATATCTGAAGTTAAAAAGCTCTTTTGTCCCCCCCCAACTAGAGTAGGGCAGTTATTTCAAAGTGTTATGTATTCGCTGAATGTTCTTCCGGTATCTACCAACTAACAATCGTTCCATGGCATGTATGCAGGTTCTACAGCCTTCCGTATGCTGGGGAGAGTCAACAGCTTAACTGAAGAACGGACCGAGCGAAAGCAAGACTTGTTGTTCAGATGCGTTCCGTGTGCTGGATTCCATCCAAACCCAGTGATTATCTACTGTAAGTTTGTTATCATCAGTGCATGTGGGCAACCTCACATGTAAAAGTTTCTTTCGTACGATCGTAATCTGCCCTACTGAAATTATACTTGGATAGCGTGGTGGACAGAAAGAGTCACGCCTCCTAAATGGTGGGGAAGTGAAGCACCGTACAATCACTACTAGCCACTGGGCGAAGTATGTGAAATGTGTTCACCGTGGGCGGCTTGCTGATGAGAACGAAGTCAAGTGTACGAGTGAACAGACGCGTCGTTGGCAAACGGCTCCCCCCACTGTGTTGTTTTGTCTCGCTGTATGGCAATTCGTTGGTTGTGGGCAATCGGTCAGATTTTACAATTTTCCGTCAAGACATTCATTGTAAATGTTGGTACCCTACGAAAAATTAATTGTATAACGTAATAAATCTAACCATTTAAGTGACTCTTACCAATCATTCAACGACAGCATGAAACAGTCTGCTGTCACTCACAATAATACACATACAAAAATGAGACGTTTGCACAACAAGCAACAATGATACACAAAATAGTATGCACACGACGGAGCCAACTTAACAACACCGAAGACGAAAATTGAAAAGGCACGATAAAACTTGCGTCAAACTTGAATGGTACATGGAGACAACTGACAGCCTCTACAGGGGATAAAAATCTGAAATAAACGAGATAAAAAAGATAGGCGAGCTGTCGTGGTTCACGAAACTCAGGGTTCATCCAACCCCCATGCCAACTGGACCACAGATAGACGTGCATACCAGCCGCATACGTCGAGGAACTGTCACAGAAGAACAGAGGAACTGAACAAAACTACACCGAGAAGGGCCTCCTAACCTTGGGTCCGCTGGTATGCGGTACGTAGAGTACATATTACCAATGGCAGAACACGTGATCCGCATTCCGTAAGGATGGCTTTCAGTGGTTAATGTTTGGAGGCATGTTATCTGTCGAACAATCAGTTGAGAACAGCCGTGGAGGCGACCGTTAAAACTACACCAGGAAGGATATCCAATATCTATGTACGAGGAAAAGAAAAGAAAAATCACTGCAGTTGAACCTATTGTATTTCCTCCCAAACCGTAGGAGTTGGTTCCTTGGAGCTGGCCTTTCACCGAACTATTAGACTAGGGCCAGAGGGATTGCGAATACGGATAATTTTGTGAACAAGTATCATCGCTTCATAGACACATCGACATTCCAGGCTGAACAAGTTCAGTTTTTCAACTTTCGGCGTGTATGAAGAGGCTTTTCTTTCTAGCGCTCTTTCATCACCTCATCTTTGAGCGTTTTCAAGTAACTGTTAGCCGCGACTGAGAAGCAACGCTTTGGGCTACCTATGCGCGGATGCCAGTAATATCGTGATGTCTCCTACGATACCCGTGTTAATGTATGGTGACGTTCAAATGTGTAGTGCTAAAATGTGAGGTAGGATAGGACCCATGACGTTAAGTCGTGATGCGACGGTTGCATCCGTCTTACTTTCTGTTTTTCAAATTATCCTAGGGTTCTCAATACTGGATGCAGTTGGTCCATATTTGACTTCTAAGAATAAGTACAGAAGGCCTTTGTTGCAACTTCGACCATTTTGCAAAACCCATGGTGGATATCACGATCATGTTTAACAGCTGCACTACATCCGCTGTGCAGAGCTGTGTACAACATGCAAGCCCATTGGGTACTTTCCTACTGAAACAAATCTTAAAATTCTCCCCTGGCAACTATGGGCTCACTGGTATTTTGCCTCCAGCCGTTGACCTACCTTATTCGGTCAAGCAACGTTTGAAGGCACATGCTCTTTAATGTTTCGTTGGAAAGTAGCCATAAAGATTGCCCGATGTCCATCTAGGTAAATTCACCCAGATCGCCTTAAGTAGTGTCTCTGCTAAGGCTGGTATGGTCGCACAGCGAAACGCATACTGGATCTCAGATAGATCTTCTCGCCGCGTTATATCGCACGTATAACCGAACAGCACCGTGACATGGTCGCTGATTCTTTGTAGGGCGATGCTATTTACTAGTACAACCTAGTAGGCGGTCTAGTCGTGGCGACCAACTGTTTCACAACAGTCCTGTTCCGCGAAACCAGGATATAAGGTGGCGTTAAGGGATCTGACGGAGAGCGTGAGTCAGCAACTCACCAGCTTCTTCATCGAGCATCTCGTCACTGGTGTAAGCGGAGTCTTGTGTCACACTTCTTGCGATGCACCACCAGGTGTGTACTTGAGAGCCGTTTGAAGATTGAAAGGGAGTAACCCAGAAATTTTATAACATTTTAGATAGGGATGTCTGCTCCGGACTCCCCATCATGCCGCCACACAAAATTTGGAGTAGGACAGCAGGAACACTGCAGAAAAAACTAGTTAGATTATTCGGCCACTGGCTATATAAGAAGCCCCTCATTCAAACAGCTGAAAACGCAATTGCTCACCGTATTTTTCCTAGTGCAGATATTTTTACGCACAACAAAACACGGTCGCATAACCCTAACTTGGTCTTCAACTAATGTGAAACCAAATGGGCAGTCAAAAAGCCTGCCTGGACGCCATAACAAAAGATCGCTAGATGATTCTAGAACTCTTCTTGGCTTTCACGTAGAGCCGCTTGCATAAAGCTTGTGTTTCGATGGTCTCAGACACCAACACGGCAAGGTCTCGTTAGTTGCTATCCAGTGTTAATGGATACCCGCCTACATGAAAGGCCGTGGCGCCCACAGGTGCATGAAAAAACCCTTCTCTGTGTTTGCAGGTGGACGCCGTTGAACTGTAAAACTGGACACCGCGTTGACGTCACTTTATAATGTTTTGCTGTACTTCTCTGACTCGATGGTCCTCCCTATCCTTGGCGTTAACGGCGATGAGGACAATCGACCTTAGCAGCTCCGGTTGGTCACTGAAGAAAATGAAAACAAGGTCCCGAGCATTTATCTATGTAGAGCGTCACTTGAGACAGGCGGTAAGTCCGATATGTTATTCTATTTTGAAAGCAAATGATCCACCCTGAAGAAACCCAGTTGTCCACTCTACTACGGGAAAGCTGACTGCGTAGCCCTTCAACATAATAGGCAAATGACTGCTGGAAACATTGTCAAATGTGCCACGAAGTTCAAGAACCTCCACGTTTGCGGTCTAAGCCTCACCTCTTGCTGCAAGTCGGCGATACATGGCGTGCAGGAGGTTCGTCAAATCGGACCATCTTCTCCGAAGTGTGTGCTGCTTATCACTGAGAAGCTTGTAGAGATTCAACCGCGCCGGAGTATACAGATATATATGCAATGCGGTAGCTGATCACTTTCAACCGTTTGCCACCTTCGTGCGGTGATATAACCACAGCTTGCTTCTCCCCCTGTGACCGCGAGCATCGCTCCGAGAGCTGTTGAAACAAGTCCGCTGTGAAAAACAAATTCTACTGCCGGCTGGGGTTGCAACAAAAGGCGAACTGTTTGAAAACGATGAACCTCAGCTCGTATTCCACCTCTACAGAAGTGGACACTGTTTCTGAACGACTCACTCAGTGTCATTGAGTAAGCCGGCTCAACTGTTTTCTTGGTGGAGGACACGGAAGCCTACCTCCGGGTCATTATCTGGGCAGTGTCAGAGCCCTAAGCAACTCCACTTCCAAGCAGATCTGTCGGTGTCGAGACTCCCGCTTTCGTTCTGGTCTGCCGTCATACGTGTGCCCATATCTTCCCTACCGTCACAGCTGGTTAGACAGCTAATGCTTCTCCGTAGGGTTGACGTCCTCTCACTTCATATTGCACGTGTTATTCGTTCTCAAATACGCGTTAGAGAAGCACTTTCCAGTCCGGCATCTCATCTGACGCTGGTACCTGCGCCTGAAACCAGGAGTTTGCTTAGAACAATGACATTTACGAAACGGGTGCAAAATGTTTCCACGATACATTACAGATTATCTATGATGTTCCTCCAGTGCGCATCAAGTATCATCGCACTACCGCCTCACTTTATAGTTCGCGTCACCTTCGTTACTCTTAAAACGGAATTTCCTGAATATTTTGTCGGGCAAAATAGTTGCTGTCGTCAACGCTGTTCTTGCTCATCCTATGTCTAACAACGCATGATCACTCTTCTCAATTGGGGACAAAATATCTCCGCGTTTTACCTCGGACTCAAGTGGACGGAACATCAAATCCAACTTGGATTAGCAAACAGCCTACGGCTGCATGGGAGCAGCCACGAATTGGCACGAGTACAACTCGTGGATGACCAATTGGAGCAATGACTCGTAGAAACGGTCTGAGTCTGTCAGAACTTGAATCGCACAATTAATACTGAATACACCGATGTCTCCTCATGATTCGACAGTGGCCGGCTGCTTCAAAAACTGTAAGGTCACCTAGCAGATGAGCTGGAGTTGTCCCATAGGAGCAGTGTAGTGCACTTCATGTTGTCGGACTTTTCAGCACTATTTTAACTTGGCTTCAGAATTCTTCATAAGTGCCCAAATTGTCAACTCTGACTAGCATTGAAATAGCAGAAGTTTTTTTGTGAATATAAAGTCTTAGAATTATACATGTTATCCGCTAACATTAGAACGATCCAAACAAAGAAGGTGTGACCTGAGATCGAGATATCACCGTTTCTCGAATACCACAAAAACCGATTTTCTGCAAGAGCCAGGACCGCGGCGTTGTGGGCTGAATCTCATTAATCTCTTTCCAAAATCTTAGAAGGGGCCCCAGACGGAACAACTATTATTCATTTGATGAAAGCACAAGAGGTTACCGAAGAACCTATTAAGACGCCGCATCTCTAGTTGTTTCCGTGTTGACCTGTGCATTTCAGGAGTTCCTGGCCCTAGGAATCTTTAGTCTCTGAGCGTGCGTTGGATAGTCGTTCGCCAGCTTCACTAACGTGAACCACCGCAAGTGTGACGTGGAACGCTTGTTGGATATGGCGGCCACCAGTCGAGTAACATAGACGGAAGTTGTTGCATTGTACTGTGGTGGAATGGATACGATCCAGTTCCTACACAAGGGCTGAAGCTGAATATCATGCGCGTACTTCCTCAGGTTTTTGCCTAACTTCCTTTAAGTAAGCGTCTGTGGGAGGGTCTACTTAGCAACCAGAAGCACGGCTAACCTCTAGGACTCGGGTTGGCGGGTGATCACTGCCATCTTTTGTTGGCAGTTAACTCTGTAGTCGTCCGTCATAAATGTTGCCCTGTCAAGAATGAGTGCACGGTTGAACTTCGTACCTTCGGTAACCTGCAGGAATATGCCATTTTCCGGCCGCGCGCAACACACCGTTCCTCCAACTTTTTCAATTTCATCAGGGTTCACATAACGCCTAGATGCTTCGTACTCTGTGGCTATGACACCGTATAATGCACCACACAGCCTGACGAACTTTGAGACCTGTAAGCCTCCGTCAACTTTGCGGTTGACGTTGTAGTCGGATAAACATTCGGTCTATATAGTCGATATCATTCGAACACTGTAAGATAAGCCACAAACCTATCCCCTCCGAACGCATGCATAGACGCAGCTCTTGTATTCACCGAACGAAGCTTCGTTTCAAAGGAAGCTGCAGGAATGGCCACATTGAACTTGTAATAGCCAAACTCTGCAGTAACTGCATGCAAATATTGGAATTCTCGTGGAGACAGTGCAATATCAGAATGCTGCTGGAATAAAATTGACAAGCTCACGGTATCCGAGTTCCGGCTATAGATTAAGGTGAAAGCATCCTCCATTCAAGAGCGTCTGAAATTGTGAAAGGAATTTCCGTGCTGTCACTGTGGTTCCCTTATCATTGATCTCCGTTGCGTTTCGCGTCGAAATTTATACAGTTTTCATCATTGTTTAATATATTTTAGTTGACAATTATCCGTTAGATATTTTACCTGTCTTACGTATAGCTTCCACTAGTTTTACTTTGATACCTCAAACTTGTTGCCATTGTGAGGCATCCCTATTCTTAATCGTTTTTATTCGAATATTACAACAAAATGACACGCACCAAACCCGGCGCTACTGGCAAATCAAGAACATGTATTGTTTTCTGGCCTACTTGGCTGCTGTGACTGTTCAAATCGGTATGCAGTGCCAGACAAGCCTACACCGGCACCATTTCAAGTGCACGGACCTCGAGAAAGATCAGTAACTCTTGCCCACCTACTTCACAAGGCCATTCATCCATATGGGCTGTCTCTTCAGAGGAAGCCTTATCCGTTCATTTGCTCTACACCCCAGTGAGAGAGAAAACAAAACGCGTCAAAGTGTAGGCGCAGATCGTCTGAGAACGTCAATGCATTACACACTGCTATGGCGGCAAAGGCGTTTGTTGGGACACAGAAGACTCCACCTGACATGAACGACTGGACGTATAGCGCCCACCTTTCTCGTTGTGGTGGCTGCTCCAAAGGCAGGGAAAATGTATTCCATCCAAAGTGAGAAAACTGCGATTTTACTTCATTGTTTTCAGACGATTACCTGAAGGCTGAGCTACGCCAAAAAGACACGGGATACATCAGTCCCGGACTCCTCTGACGTTACTGTGAAAACAGGAAGACGGATCCAGTGCATCACGTACTTTCCATGGATTTTGCTTCAAACTCGGTCCACTGGACCGCCGAGAAGACTGTTCTCGTCGTAATCAACCGAGGACTGAGGTCTGCTTTGTGCACCGGCCATGCAGGTTTTCGTCGATCTATTCAGCCAGTACTGGTTGCTTGCAATCCTGAGCCGACGACATCAACTTCCTCTATGAGGACATCTCCCTAACATCCTACCTCCGCTTTGATTACAGGTGTTCTATCCTCAACCATATCAGTTTTTCCTTCTTATATTTCCCTCCCTGGACAATCTTCTGTACTGTACGTCCCACTGAAATTTCTTCTGCGGCGTTTTCGCAGATGGAGCACACTTCCACCTCCGCGCCGCCTACCCCTCGTTGTTCATCCCTTCAGTGCCTTTTTCAACATCCGTCCCCACGACTGCATTCCCAGTGTCCGCCTCCAGTCCGTCTGTCGATATCACGAAGGTCCCTGTTCTCACTGAATTTCTGAATGCGCTGTTCAGACAACAAACCAACATGATGATGATCTTAAATGATGTTGTAAAAGATCCGGCCTTGATGAAAAACGTTGTCGCAGCTCTGGGATGGTTACGGAATCCGCCGTTGGACAAAATGGGCACGACCTGCGCGCTCACCTGCCCCCCGTCTAAGATGTTGCGCGATTAGTGGAGTTGGAGTCCGAATTAAACAGGCAGTCATAAAAAGTATGTGGCCTGTACGCTCTAAACTAGATGGATTACTCACGTGGTTCAAGTGCCTTCTCTGCATGGCAACGTGTTCGTCGGTGTATGATCAGAGCCATGGGCACTGAGTTGGCTTTAAACATGGCTTATGCGGGTAGAAGTGGGAAAATACGGTATCCCGACTGCACTTTTAGACTTGCTGCCAAAGGTGAATGTAACATTTTGTAGGTCCTAACTGAACGCGGAACTTTTAATGCCAAAGCTGCCTCACGCAGTGACCGGGGGAATATATATGCGTATGGATGAACACCTGGTTTTACAGTGCACGAGTTAGAGAGAGAACGGCAGGAATAAAAAGGAAAAACAAGTGAACAATACTAAGGGTATCCGGTACCATGTTGATGTCTTTTGAATCAACCTGAATGACTTGAGTTTAATAATTTCGAAAAGCGCCGTCCCGTTCTGGCATTACGTATGCGTGTTAAATGCTTGTCTATACATGACAAATCTGTTATCCAGTAGGCCAATGAATGTTGTTACATAATTATGTTATCATGTACCGTGTTGATGTCCATCGGAGCAAAGTGACCGACATTGATTGAATATTTATAACCACCTAGTTTACTTCTTGTTTGCAATTTTATTTTGCGATGCGTTCTTTTGTTTGTGCAAAGACGGTATCCATGTGTTGTTTGTCCCAGAACAAATCGTACATGGTTTTTCTTCATAAGACAGTGAAACACCGGAGGGCCCGTGATGTTCCGATCATTCTGCAGCACGTCCTCTACCATGTTTTCTGTGGCTTATTTTCACGTTTTCGACCTATCTCCCATTCTGCTCTGTACCTCGCGTAGTATACCATACGTTGCATCGGATTATATGGCGTACGATCGTTTTACTATGTGGTAGGTTATTTGGAGGCGTTAACGGCTATCGTTTGCAGTATACTGGCTCGATATAAGTCGCTTTTGGCTATTCGCGCCTTAGTGGGTTAACTTACGGCTTCCATGGATAGTTTACGCAGTATTCGGTCGAATCACGTTGTTTCAGGGCTATTTTCTCATTTTCACACTGAACAAAACTGATCAATAGGAGGATGTTTGCGCTACAGATTTGGAGTAATTTTGGATCGTGTAGCAAAACTGTAATTCATCCCAAATGGACTTTCGGAGTTGTCAACAAAGGGCACAGTGAAGTTTTGTGCAACTTGAACCTGGTTGTGCTAGCAGTAGGCGTGAGAAGTTCTGGAGTTGTAACGACCTGAAGATTTCAATAGCTTGACTGCGACAGTACGTGTACAGTCTGTCTCTTATACACAGTTGCATATGGTGCCTGAACTATTAGGGGTTCGCGCAGTGTGTCGTTCGATTGTCTGTCCGCACGACACATGGCTGTGTGACACAAACCACACCAACACAGTTCCGGTTAACTCGCTCTTCGACAGCCTATCCGTAACTTACCCAAACCACACAATTTGCGCACCGGCGCTGTTTGAAACCTTATAAGAGACCTGGTGTACATCTCGTCCAACAAATGTGTGGTCTGTCCTCAGTGACCTTTTTGTATTTCTCGCTTGGTAGACTCATATCTGGTGGAAGCTACTTGGTACACGTAAGCGGAATAATCGCCGGGGAAGGATGTCTCTTTGAAGGAAAGCATCAAAAGAATCCGCAATGGTAAGAAGTCTCGCAGCACAGGCTGGGGCTCGTTAAACCATGCAACATTCTAATCCATTCGGAGACTAGAACGGCGGCGAACATCGGAAAGTGAGTGTGAGTTGTCTCGTTTCTATTGGTCACTTAGGTTTGTAGTGCCTCATAATTTTCTGCCAGTTGCAATAGGTTAGAATCAACTGCACAGAAGGGAGGTTGTGTATTTTGAATGTTACGACGGTACGCGGTCAGTGAAAAGGGAAGACGTCAGTACTATAGCTAGCCCACAGGATGTTATCACAAGGCCATCACAACTTGAACTACGTTCATCGGCGGGAAGTGAAAGATGGGACAGTCATGAAAATCCTCATACAGGGGAGAATATGAGGACGCCAGTTGGTTTTTTCAGAAACACATTTTAAAATCTTTCACTACCATTCTCTGTAGATACATGACTACATTGTCAGCTTTTGTGAAATTTGGTAACTCATTACCCTTGGTTTAAAGCCATGAGGTAGTAAACCAACGAATATGATAACTCAGCGGAAATCGAACAATATTGACGATTCGTCGTTTCATATAACCCTGATTATTAACATTAACCAGTCACACTGCGAGAGAGTTGTGGTTAACTCGCCCCAGAAAATAGGCCCTGCTAACTCGAAAACCTTCAAATGATGCGCCCTGACCTTGACTTATATCGAAGCGCTCCAGGGAATCTATCTATCTAAGTACCATGGATTTCATGGGTTGTCGACAGTCCTGAGAAGTTTTCCGATTTGTTGGTGATTTAGAGCTTGCACGTTTTGCTTCCTTCAATTTTTACTGTTTCGCGCATCTTTTGCTTTTTCCAAGTTTACAGGCGTACCGGAAGTTTGGACCTTGTTAGGCCAAAATATGCTTTTTCTTGAGGGTTGCGGGGCACGCCTTCTTTGCTCATTCTGTCTTCTGTGTACCTCGTCTCAAACGTTTCGAGGTCAACGGAACCAACTATCCATGTCAGTTTATCTCCGGATTCACACATCTACAAGGTAACCCCCGTTGTGGACTGAAAATCCCTTTGGAGCAGCACGACAGATTGAAGGGGTTTCCCTTCACTGTAGTGGAAATCCAAGCCACCTCATCTTCACGAAACATTGTGAGTCCTTTCCTTTTATTTTCGTCACATTTTGCCTCTCGTTCGTAGTTAAAATGTGTATAGTGTTTAGACCCACTGCGGCGGTCCTCTTTTGACTGGCACGGGACAACGGCCAGCGGCAGTGCTGAGTGGAAGAGGATCGCCTCAAAAGCGTTGAACAGGAAGATAGGCAAAAAGTTGTTGAGTAAACAAATAAAAAGACACAAAGAACACGGTACAAGGGTCAAGTTCCCTATGTCAAGCAATCCAAAACACGTGCACTTACCAACAGAGAATACAGAGATGCAGGCGCTCACCAAACACGGCGTGAAATCAAACGCTCCACTGAACTCCAGCAATACTAATTCACATAATTTATTTCATGTCCATTGCCTTTTCAATGGAGGTCGACTGGCAAAGTAGGGCACCTGGAACTATCTGGGACCTTCCGAAAATATTTATCGGAACTCAGCTCGAACGTGTCAAGAATCGGAGCTTGAACAATCCACAATGGCAGGTTGTTCCGCTTTGGAAATATTCGTAGCGCAAACGAATTACGTCGACAAAGCAGACGGTGGCCCTGAGGCTGGAAACGAAAACTGTCCCTCTCTGCCCTCGCTGGTTCATTTTTGAGTAGGGCGGTGGAGCTAGTATATTCGGGGTCACTTGGTAATTTGTAGGTGAGTATGGTACCTCCTGTTGTGGATGAACAGCGTAGGTTGAACGCATTCAACGGTTCAGCGGTTCAACGGACTCTGATTACTGAGATACTGGAGCCACCCAGCTCACGTCGTAGCATTTTGTTGAAATTTTTGGAAGCAACTAGACACCCTTACATATACGAAATGGACGGGTTGAAATGTTCAGTACAAGCAATGGGCCAATGTAGAGACAAAATAAATGGGGTCAAATTTCACGAATCGAAGCAGCCCAGGCGGCGTTTAATAAACTTAGAGGCATCCGTAGCACTGCGTGTCCCCATATTGGAAAGGACAGAGTATTAGGATCTTAAAGGACAATCTGTCCTAAATTTTTTAGTTGAGATACATGAAGCCTCAGTATATCAAAGACGAAGCGCGATGCCCTCATTCCGAGACAACTCCAGCCTTCTTTTATTTAGCTCTCGCCAGTGACAAAGCATGTCGATACCTGAATGTAGGAGGTTCGCCTGTGAGCTGTCGAATTGTTCTTCGAAACTTGGGGTAGTCTACGTATAACGGAACACTTGAATACAAAGGCCGATGCTTCGTAGACCGGACGAACAACAACCCTTGCGATACCCCACGGGGCGATTCGAATTGCTGAGTGAGAAGGTTTGCCTACTGAAGTATGTTCCTCAACAACACATCAGTTTCCCTCAAGCTCCCTACCACTGTAGTTTTAAAATCATCAAAGACACTTGAAAAGATCAACGACATTGGGCTCACTGCCTCTAGAATCAATCGCTTCATCCCATCGTTCACGAGTAATGACTAAGTTGGTAACGCATGAACGGCCCCATTAAAAACCGTGCTATTGGAGGATGACCACTTCGTGTATGAGAGGGTGCAGTCGGATGGCATCGCGAGTAACGCCTTTTGTTCTCTTTGAACAGACAGTGAGATGAGAAATGGGGTTCTGGCATGAAGCCATTTTACGCGCACCGCCCCTGTAGAGAGGCATTACTTCATACTGTTTCCAGTGGTAGTTGGTTCATTGTCATCGGCAGATTTTTGAAGCAAATGACTTAGGGCCGCAACCGGGTTATCTGTACAA
Source organism: Paragonimus kellicotti (assembly GCA_014220965.1). Taxonomy (NCBI): domain Eukaryota; kingdom Metazoa; phylum Platyhelminthes; class Trematoda; order Plagiorchiida; family Troglotrematidae; genus Paragonimus; species Paragonimus kellicotti. The sequence continues at coordinate 9,197 of LOND01001678.1, read as the reverse complement.
GTTTTCAACCGTCTTGGTGAAATACTTTCATAACTTTGAGACTTATTGTCGTTCACGTTCTTCAGTTTGGAAAGAAACAGTGGACGCACCAAAGCCTACGTGGCTCGGAACAGGGAATCCATTTGATTTTGGGAGACTATCAGAACTGCGAGAAAACCGGGGTGAAATTTTCCAGAAACATCTTTTCAAGTGCGTCTGCGATGATTTCCGCTACCTGCTGGTTGTCAGTTGGAGCAGAACTTATAAGTGGACTGTGGAGGTCTGACTTAAATGAAGTGTTGTTGGGCAGTTGCTCATAAAATCCTTTGGGGTTTTGTTTCGGCTGGGATACCGCGAAGGATTGGTTTCCAAGTTTTTCACCACGAACAACTTCATAACACTTGTTTCTTACAGGTTTATGTTGGCTGTAGGCTTGCGATGTCTGGGCAAGGTTGAATTGTACCCGAACATAGTGCTTGTTGCAGGCAAGTTTTCTCTTATAGGTTTGACCGTCAGTGGACGGCTTACTACTTTCAATATTCTTTAATGAAACAAATAAGTCCGTCACCGTGTCGGCAGTTACCTCGAAGTATTCCCGAAATGCGTCCACAAAGGACGAAGATGGTAAGTTTTAAAAGGCTGTTAGGAATCAGGTGTTCATTTTTACTTAACCCCCTTCAAAGTGGTTGCGTGATAACGCAGGACCAGCAACCATCCAGGTGGAGGCATGAGTAAACTTGGATGATAGCGTGGTGTGACTACCGCAACTTAAAGTGATTTCGGCGTTGAAGTTCTCTACCACAAGCGGCCCGTTAGTGGAGATAATATACAAACTGGATAGTGCAAAACCTTGACGCCATCTGGCAGTACCTGGTAAATTTCCGAATAACCCTAACTAGATAGAGTTTACGGGAAGTGTCGCTGTTAGAGAGTTTTGACTTCAGTGCACGTTCACAGTTTCCAAATAAACTTCTGGGCGCCTGAAATAGTCTAGTGACAGGATATTCCCTGATGCCAAGTCGGTGACCCTGTGTAAAGCGGCGACTGGATTGCTGTCATATAAATTGACACTTAAGGATAGGCGGTAAGTCAAACTTACTGTGAGAAGCTTCTCTGGGAAAGGACAGATGCGCACGTAAGCTGTGGGGGAAAAGCACTTTTCCCGAGAATTCGTCTTATTTACTAAGAAAAACGGATTTTCCATGTTGGAGTATTTGAATGCCCATCGTTATTTTAAAAATTCGAGTTTCGCGCACCCCTCTGGTTAGTCCGTTGAATGACCTAACCCCAAAGCCAATCATAAGTTACGAATACGCCTGTTGTGCACTGCTGTTTTGCCGTCGAGCTGAGCAGTAAGTAAGGCTCGTTTGAAGGTCGTCGTGCTCCTAGCCTGCTGAAGGGACTAAACTTGTGCTCTCGTTGCCGCGTCGTGTTACTATTTTTTGCGTTCAGTTCGTGACAAGTATATGGCTCGATTTCATTGTGTTTGCTTTTGTCTTCCTCTCTCAGGAGATTCGTAACAGTTGTCGCAAGGTGCCACTTCTGGCGTCCAGTTGCTGTTGCAACATCTGTTGCAGCAGCTGATGAAGCACATGGAGACGCTCAGAGTTGTCCAGCACGAGTATGAGCCAATCCTCACAACTTGGTGGTGTGCAATCCGTTGACAGTTCGACCAAAAATATTTCCGAGTGCGGTTGAGACCCGCGCGCGAACGTGACTTTCAACTCCTGGTTCAGTCGGTACGATGATCCGATTCGTCTCTAATTTACCGGTCAGGGCGTCTTGTGGAATGTCCACAAACTTGCCCCTGCGGAACACGAGCAGTGTGCCTACTTCATCTTGCCTGGGGCTCGGACATTATACGGAACTGTGGATCATCTAATTCCGCGTAGTCTATGCAATGAAACAGACAATTCTATCCCGCTTTCCCGCTTACCAGTTCTTTCCTTCACGAGAATATTCATGTTCGTTATGTTTACTTCCACATTCCTCATCTCTAGCCGGAATCATGTATTTACGAATACCAAAATGTCAATTTATTTTTCTCGTGGAGCAGTCTCAGCTCAGGAAGTCCTATCTCCCAACCGGAAATGTTTGTGTGCATGCAGCTGCAGTCGCTTTCCTCATTTACGAATGCACCAGGTTTCACCATCCGATTGTCTGTTAGCTTTACTCGGGGATGGGTGATTATTGTAAGTGCAGCTGAGGGTTCAGCTACGACTCGGCTTAAGATGACTCGTGAGGAGTCGGCGAGTGCATAACTTTTGAGAGAGCCTTTTCAAGGTGGTCACTACCTAACGAGAGGCGGAGCTAAAGGTATCGAACAACAAAGTCGTCCCTGTGTTCTGGGGAGTGTTTAATTCGATTTGTGGAACCTGTTTTGAACGAATTTTTGCTAGGAGATAGCAGCCTCTGTCCTTACTAAGGCAACCCACGAAGGACCTTAGAGACTTCCGTCGCATTCTCACCAGTTTGCCTTCCACTTAAGGGAAATACCGTGAGGCGTTTGGGCCGCGCGTAGTCCTACAATAGACTTTATCAACCTACGTTACACCCATGTTTACGACCTTGGCACAACTAACCGTGAAAGGGCGCCAGAATTGAACACCGCATTCAAGATGTGGTAACATGCAAGTCTTATACGGGG
>LOND01001677.1:51257-64143 GCA_014220965.1 Paragonimus kellicotti | reverse complement strand
GAAGTCATGGAGATTGTTGACCGGTTTGTATACCTGGGAAGCTGCATCAGTGGTGGCGTCGGAGGTGTAGGAATGAAATAGAAGCGCGTATTTCCAAGGCTAGGGCGGTGTTCGCTAATCTAAGACACCTATGGCGACAGAGAGGTATTTCCCTGAAGCTTAAGGGTCGTGTATATCAAACAACAGTGAGGGCTGTATTACTTTACGGCAGCGAAACGTGGCCACTCAGGGTAGAGGACGTGAACCGTCTTCAGGTATTTGACCACCGATGTCTGCGTTCAATCGCTCGTATCGGGTGGCACCAGCGAGTAAGCAACGAGGAGGTTAGGAAGCGGGTGTTTGGCACTGATTGTCAAACGAGTTCTCTTGTTCAGTCGCTACATTTGCACAGACTTAGATGGTTGGGTCATGTACTAAGGATGCCAGCTAGTCGTTTGCCACACCGAGCACTGTTGCGACGCTGCGGCGACTGGCGCAAGGTGCGAGGTGGACAGATGATGACCTGGCGTAGACAAATGAAATCGTTTACGAAGGGGTTGGTCACTGTAGGTCGGGTTCGTCTCCCGGGCTGGGGCCCTCGCGACTCACAGAGTCGGTGGCTTGAGACGTTAGGTGAGATGGCGGCTAATCGAGCTCAGTGGCGTGAATGCTGTCGTTGTTTGGCCGAGTTGTCTGTGAAGTGAGTGCACTTAATGATGCGGGGCAGTGAAAGCCGTAAGGAAGCTGATGACGCCTTACTTTCACTTACAGCTCGGTTGTTTGTTTGCAAGGTGTAGGCGCCTTGATGTTGTATGTTTGAATATAGACGTAGCTATTTTTAGTAGTTAGGTCCACTTCCCCTCCCTCCTCTTTTTCTTCTTTCTTCCTATATAAGTTTTTTTTTCTTTGTTCTTCGTGGTTGTGTGGCAGTCAAGCATCAGTGTGAACCACCGATGTATTGCTGTCTCTGATGATGATGATGATGATGATGATTCTTGATATATGGCAAATCAGTCACCATAGCTGGCAGACAAGATGCAGAGGAACTCAGACGGGGCTGTGATATATGACAATTGGGGCGTTAGAACGAACCATATGACAGTTCGGATAGCGTACAAGCGTTCGATCGTTCAACTGCAATTTTGTTGAGGTGAGCGGCGGCCAGAGCCCCAGTATTTTCGGGTAAGGCCCAAGGTCGTTTTGACGATGACACTGATTATGATGTTGGTGGTAATCAGTCCGCCAGAAACTGAATCGATTGATATTGCGCGATTTGTTTCACTTGCTTCGTTAGGTGACGCGCCTCCTAACACCTCCTTTCTAGGCTTGTTGATCGTATATACTTGAATGAAAATGAACTTGGAGAGAAATTATAGCGGTGCTGATATGGCTTGATCGCCGTGCTGTTGGTAGTTTTCGGTGACCTCGCTTGGACCTTAACATCTTGTGTGTGTGGTCTTGACCCTTGGCATTGTCCGATTGTTCTTCCGGTGATTGTCCTAGGTTTTTTGAATGGCTCGTTTGTTCTGCAAACGGTTTGATTTGATTAGCGTGCCGTATCCAGGTATGTGACCCAACTTGACTTTCATACAGCAGCTGTACCTTGACGGCTTTGAATTCGCCCCGATTTCCATGCAATCTCTATCCCGCAGTAGTCCTTGGAGAATAGCGGTTGATTGATCCCAACTGTTCGGTCCGACCATTTGCTTGTGGATAGTAAGGCGGTGACTGTATGTGGTTAACGCCATTCCGCTTACCAAAGTCCGCCAATGAGCTGAAGGTAAACGATTGCTTCAGGTACTCTGAAATGGTCGAATGTTTAATTTATCTTCCGCAACTCTGGGGTTGCCGACGTTGTTTTCGTCAGGCAAACTTCTAACCGTTCGCTGTATGCAGCGATAAAAACGAGGACGTTTTGACCGTTCATTTTTCCGGCGAAGTCCTTGTGTACGCGAACCCTCGGCTTCTCAGGCATTGACCACGAGTATAATTCAGTTTTTGCTAAGGATTTGGCAGCCAATGCACAAGCAGAACAGCTTTGCAAAGTTGTTCGGTGTCGAAATCCAGTTGAGGCCTATGAGGCGATGAAATTGCTGCAGTATCCGCGTTCTGTGATCAGATGGGGGCGATTACACGTTCACTGAACAAGATGCAGAAATTGATGTAGAAAGACAGTTTCTTCGCTGTAAATGCTGCTTCATCTCACCACGAATACGATCCTGAGGCCATCCGTTACGACGATAGCACTGATGATTCCGCAGCACTGGATCTCATCTTGTGACTGCTTGATCATCGACGCAGTTACGTGAGGGTTCTTTATTTACCCCTGCTGCCACATATTTTACCTCATAATCCTGCCGAAATATCCGCAGCCACAATGTCTTGGTTTTCTGTTCTGCACAAATCAGTCAATCGTGGTAAAACATCCGTTTACCCAATGTTGGTTGTTGATTGGTACTTGATGGTTAAATCGTAGCCAAGGAGCATAGTTGCCCAGCGCTTGGGGTGGTTTGCTGTATATAATGGAAAGCTTTTCTTGGCTTCGAATACTACAAGCAACGACTTGTCATTGATCAACAGGTTGTAGTGACGTCCATACAGCGTTTTGTGAAATTTCTTTAACGTGAATTTGGTTGCCATTGCTTCCCTTACGATTTGTCCGTAATTCTTCTTTGATCCCGTTAGCGTTCGTGGATGCGTGAGCTATTGCCGTTTTCATAACCATCCGGGAATCGATGGGATATGACTACGCCATTACCGTGGTTCAAGGCATCCGGGGCCATCACGATTTCCAAGAAAGGGTAAAAACGAATCGGGAGCAGATCTGAAGCCTGCCTAGCCTTAACACGGTCAAAGGCATTTTGGCATTCAACATCCCAGTTTCACACTTCATCTCTTTGCAAGAGTAGTTATAACGAACCTCGGATATGGTGCATCGCAGGTGAGAAGGTACTGTAGTGACTCATCAGTCCTAGGAATGGTCACAACGTTGAGTCGTCAGTTGACTTTTGAATTTGCTGACATCATGGATAAATTGCGCGTCAAAGTTTCGATTAACTTCAGTTGAGCCGCATCGAATTGCGCCTGTTGCTGCTGCAGGATCAGTTTCATTTCTTCCACTGAAGTTGTCATTGTCCGCGTAGGTTACGTATATAACACCCGAAGTCGCCAGTTATAGGATCGTCCTTTCTATTACGCGCTCAATCGTTTGGCCCAAGTTGACAAGGAGAAAGACGTGGTAACACCGTTTATTGGAAAAACGCGTGAGAACCAGATCACAAGAGTTCTTGCTATAGATGGCAAACAAAATGCAGAGGAAATCAGAGGGGCGGTCATATATGGCAATTGGGGCGTTAGAACGAACCGTATTACAGTTCGGATAGCGTACAGTCGTTCGATCACACGACTACATTCTTATTGGCTAAGTAGGACGATCGAGATCAATTCACCCGAAGCTAGATCGATGGGTTTTGCGCGATTCGTCTTGTCTGCTTCGGTGAGGATGCACCTCTTGATAATTTCTCACACTATCCCGTCTACATTTGGCTTCCTACTGCCTGTTGCTCGGATGTGATAGAAGAGTTTTGAGTGTTCTCGATAGCCGCGACTAGCTTCCTTTCGGTGGCGCTTTATGTCCCTCAGACCTGTCAGTGCTCCTCCGTTGCTTTCGTCCGTTCCTTCCTGAATTGCCCTCGCTGTCGAATAGGATATTCCGCTGAGCATCAAGAGGTTCTAATGGCCACGCTGAATCTCGACTGTTGACAGCTGAACGAACATTAGTACCGAACACTGTTACGCTGATGCATTACATGCTGGACGTGCGCCTCGATGCCTTCCATTGAATGTCATCTTAGACTAGAGGGGTGCACACTTTGATAAGCATAGTGCGCTCGTTGTTTCTCTAGGATAATTCCGCCATTTTTTGGGACGAAGGAATGGTTCCCTACGGAAACACCAAGTTTGTTGTGACCGCAAAAGACGCTTGGACCTGCGAAGTTGTTTATTGCATGAAATCCCGTACAGGTTATGTTAAAACAGGACCACGAACGCGTACACTCATTTGCACGGCTGACGTGCATTCACACACATTGGGTAGCAGTACGTTGTCATTCGCCCTGGTGGCACTTCCCCATAGTGCGTACACACTATTCCAATAGTCGCTTCTGGTCCCTCGTCTTCCTGGCGTTGAGCCTGCCCTTTAGTTCCTCGAATGTACGCACTATACTACTCACTAACGAGGCTGTCTTTTATACAACAGTGTTATGTCTCATTCTAGTACATGACTGCATTGCATACGGGTACTCCAGATTCCCGTGTAGTCTTGACAACAGCCACGCTGTGGATAGCCGAAGTCTATATGGTCAACGTTTATTTACTGTTGACCGGACGGTAGGATTCTGATTGCTGCATATTGACTCTTAGAATGGTGGAAATTATTGATCGCAAATTTCGAACCGTTGTAAGTACAAAACTACAACAACCATCCAGCGTCCTTTGCCAGACGGTTACCGCAAGGGTGCTAGCCACCTAAGTTACGCTCGTTGGTCAGTCGGCACCTAGCCGACTCACTTATAGTCTCCAGTTAGTACTGTATTCTCTATACTCTTCATTGTATGCATGCTCCTAACCACTACTTGGTTTTGAACGACAATCTGAGATGTATGTTTATGATTATGCTACCACCTACTAAGTTCGACTCTGGGATGTCTCGATTGTTTTCTTCCTTTCTGGTCAACGTGCTGCTAACGTCACTTAGGATTAACCTTCAGTGTGATGTGCATGCTGATGGTTTCCATTTACTTCAAAGTTATATTATGAACCCTTCCCAAAAGGAAAAGTTTTAGGTTTTAAAATAATCTCTTGTTTTTTCTTCCGAATATTCTTTTACAGAAACGTATCTGAAACGGTTGCCAAATTTCGGAACTTAATGCGTTATACCGAAACGCCCTCGACAAGGACACTCAGACAATGGTTATCTTGTAAATTTGCGGAATTGTTGTTGCGTGGTGTCTGTTCGAGCACATACCAGAAATATGATATTACTTCTGAGAAGACAAGTACAGTGCAGAGGGTAAAGTCTAGGTTAATATTTGCTCATGGTTTATATTACTTGTTGCCCACTTACATTCTTAGCTTTTGTTCCTTCGGGTTTACGCTGCATACGGGATGCCTTCGTGAACGCATAAGTGAAGGAGCTCATGACATTTGTTGTGATATAGACACTGCGACAGATAAATCCAGTCAGGCACGCTGCCAACGACATGTCAACAAAAATTTTTTTGCGAATGAACTTGTTTTCATTGGTTCATCATTAAGTTAGATACATCACATTTATATCACAATTCTTCGGAGAAATCATTAATGGGGTAAACAGGGAATGTGCCGGTTAATGAGATCGATCAACTCAGTATCAATCCGAAGTTAAGACGCCACCTGAAGAATGGGTCTTGACAAGTTTACAAAGTAGGGATTAACCAAGACAATTCCAAAGCCTGAACAAACCGTATTGGGACATACTGTGGTGGGTTATATAGACGATATTCAGTGATTTCATTTCTTAGGATATTACGTCTCACTGCACTCTACTGGATGACGGTTACTCAGTAGATTGCACAAAATGCCTCCGTCTCATTGACAGGATGGTTCGAATAAATCCGGCGTGATGATGCGTTGTTCACTGACTTCGTTTTTTCTGTTGTTGGTCCAAGTCGGAGTATGTTCACTTATCTTTTCAGATGAGCGTCTGTTGATGTGGCCAACATAACTGACTCACAGGATTCATTAAAGAAGTATACACAGAACAAGACTGTAGAGAGGGGCGCTTTGTCTTTTAAGCGTGGATACAAAATTGTTAAGTGTACACAAAGTTTAGTATTTTGTTTGTTTATTCCTCACTTGAAATCAACGGTTGTTATGTCTGACTGCTATAGGTTGAGTATCATTCATAAGCGTGTACGGTTTTCATATTTAGCCTTTCTCTGTTGGTTTGCTTCTCACGGAATCACTAAACCCAACTTTCTTTTGTTAGAGTTTGTCTGGTGCACATTGAGATTTGAACTCCGGTGCATTATTTCATGAAACAACCATGCTGATTATTGCACCAACGACCTCACATTAGACACTGCTGAATTATCGTTCATCCGCAGCTGCTAGTAATTCGGGTCTAGGTTGTCCAGTCATTTCGAGAAAAACCAATGACCTTCCTGTCGTTTGCGGCAGAAGACACTGTGGCCACATTCGAATATCAGGTCTCATCGAATCTGCCGTTTGATGTTTCGACTACGAAAGATTAGTTGGGAAGTTGTGTTGTTACTCATGTTTGCTCGCGTCCTTCGCGTTTACTTCTAAATGGCATCATGGTGTATCGTTTTTCATGCATTATGTATATACATTGATTTAATTGTCTTTTCAACTTGCTACTTTGGAGATAATTTGTAAATAATTCTCCTACTTGAACGTGTACATTGTTCACCAAAAACGCGCCATCTCCATGGATCCCCGTTTCCTCGATGGTATGATCACTGATTGTTCGAAAGTCTGTGAGATCGGATCTTGCTTTCGGAGGTCTCACCACCAGCTAATTTCCAGCCTTGTTTCCTGGTGGGGTCCGTGGACGTTTGTGTTTGCAGTTCAACTGGTGCTTGGAAATAATTTCAGATTAATATAGGTTTTACTGGATGAATTATGTGATGCCAGTTGCAACCTAGATGCTACATGGCGTTTAAGTTAGCACCATTTGAGAGGCTGTTTGGTGGGTACTATGGAGAAGGTGGTTAGGTAAACCGGGCAGGTCTTTGAATTTTTTGTTCAGTCGATCGTCTCCAGACGGTCAGGTATCTGCAGAACTGAAAGGTATGGGTGACTATAAAGGACATCTGGAGGCTGAAAGACCCTCGTAATAATTTCCTATTCGATTGTCTAATTCTTGAGTGAATGTGTTTGCGTTGTTTGTTCTACTCGATTGAAATACACGTGTGAATTACTTTTTTTACTGTAGCAAATCCTCCCCTTCCGGTACTCGGCGACGCGGTTTGTTCCCGACAATCTATACACTGAGGCCGTTTTAATGTTGCTTATCTCGGAGCATATTGTAAGTTATTGGTTACAATTGTTGGGGCTAATTGTTTTCCAAATGCTACACTGGCTGAACTCCACCTTATGCCACTACTAACTAGGCTAACAGTTTCGTTCAATAATTCTTTTTCAAACCAGCTACAGAGGTCTTGCTATAGTTCGTCGTAAGGTTGAAATGCGGAATGCATGATGTGATTGTGTGCTTCCTTAGAAACTTTGTTCACTTTTTCAAACTATTGTCCTCACAGACAAATCAAACCACTATAACCATCATTAATTAATTCCTGATCCAGACCATGCAGCATACTTCTTGGTCAACGTTCCACTCCATTCCTCCCCAGTTTTTCGGATCTTGGTGCCCACTGGTCCCATTTTAACCACCTTTTAACAAGTTTTGTGTTCTTGTTTCATTATACGCTTTGATAAAACCTGTGTTTATGTTGACCCTAAGAGAAACCATTTGATAGACAATTGTTTGTCACATCAGTTGTTCTGTTTTATTGGAAACAATCCAACATCTACTGATAATATTGCTCTTGACAACTGTGTTGGCGGTGATTTTCCTTTTGGTCAAGTTGTGGAATGGTTCTAGAATGGGTCGTACACAGAATCATTTGATACCTTTACTTTCTTCGATAGGAGTTCGGGTGATGTAGATTGTTTCAGATTGAACACTACCCGCACTTGGTCGCGGTCTTTCCATTCAGATAAGCCATTCGAATAGAAACCACTTGACTAGAGTTTCGCTCTTGTACTAGCTCATCGGACCGGAGTTTGCACTCTGGTCCTCTTAATTGTGGGACTATAGTGTGTTAGGTTCAACGCCAACAACCTCACAGTAGGCATGACCCAATAATCAATCGGGAACTACAACTCTGTGAGAACAGTGTTCAGTTTGCACGATCGTTATTTCTCTTTCTCATGCGAAAGTTCTTTTTCACATCAAGTGAGTCTGTTACAATGTGGGCGACACAATGATTTTACGCTTTCTCTTCAAGTGTTAGAGCAGTATTATTTGAAAGGGAGGTGGATTCCTTAAACATATTGCTGTGTAGAGTTCGATCCGTGTGTCTGTTGCCATGATCCACCTCTTGGCTGGGGTAGCATTAGGACCGAATCAAAACAAACTGCCTCGTTCCCGTTGTAGTTGTTCTCGCGTTTATTTGGAACTGGCGATGTTTTTTTTTGCCTGCTGGTGTGAACTGTTGATGTGTCATGGGGGTGACTAGACTTGCTGGTCATTTGTTTTTTGCCAAATATCACTGTTGCATCAAACGGGTAACGTTATGGAACACTCATTTGGATTCATAAAGCATCCTAAGAATTAACATGGCGCTTTCGGAGCTTGTCATTTTTTTTAAACTTCACCTTATCTGCGACCGTCCGTGTCTTTGGTTGAAAACCCTCTCTTGTGATGCCTGATATCCTACACACCGACATCCTTACACTTACTTGTTCCGCTGATCATTCTGTCTTAAACCCAATCCTTTTTTTTCAAGTTTCTTGTCGACTCTTTTATCATCCCGCAGTGAATATCGCAGATGTGACAATCTCGAACCATCTCACCATAATGAACCTTTCCCAAATGATGATATATCTTAGAACTGAGCTGGCAATCATCTCCATGTATTCTCTGTATCGAGCAATTCCAAATGTGGACTAAGTGATCTCAATGCACAACGGTAGCAGTTTTAGTATTATTGACTTCTTAATCTCCGATGTCTGTTTAGATAACTACGGCTTTGGTACGGTCGTTCTCATCTTTACTGAAATGTGAAACCTTTTTTGTTTAGTTGTCGCAGTATTCTATCCTTGTGTGACGTTGTCTTCAACGAATTTTTCCTCAGCACATTGTTTTGACTTAGAATACCTCATTGCATTTTATTTCGCAACCACTTTTCAGGCCAGTCAAGAGGTTATTCTCAATCGTCCATCAGAGGCTTCCGATGCTCGAATCATGCAGTCCTTCAACAACACTTCAGCTGTCTATGATTTGATGGCCATTGCTCTTACTCGGACGGGTTGTTACTCATTTCTCTCCAAGGTAAAGTTGGACTATGGTAAACTTCCTCCAAGTACAAAAGATCCGTCTCTGAAGGGCTCACTGGTTCAGATAACTGACATAGTCCGAGCCTCGGCAAGCTCCAATATATTTATCTGGATTACAGAAGTGTGATATCATTCCGTTTGCTATATTACAAAATCATAAAAGCGGGAAGCTGAACTGGGTATTGGTAAAACAGCAGTCAGTTGACCGTAGCTTTCGAATTCAAGTAGACTTTTCAGTCAGTTTCTTAGGTGCTGAGTTTCGGTACTTCCAGCAGTGTTTTTGCGTAAGCGACCTCAGACAAATTCGTGTCTGATCGGAACCTGCCAGCGTTACTGGGCGACTTTGGGCCTTGACGCTGTGTGATTGCTTTCGTACTCGCGTTACCTGTTAGGTTAGGTTATACGATGCTTTTTGCTTACAATGGCAACGTTGTTTTATGCCAAGTAAATCAATAGGTGGATATCTGAATAAAGAGGTTGATCACTAAAGGACAGAATTTACATCAACCACTGTCACCCCAACGTTGTCTTGCGGTTTACATTCCTGCGCTAAAGGCTTTGCTTACAACGCCTACTCATTATCCTGTCCGTATAAGTCTGCTTATTTTGGCAGTCTCAGCTCACTTGCAACCACATTATCACGTCTTATTTCCACTTACAGCTCGGTCATTTGTTCACAGGGTGTTCATACTTTGCTGTTGTTTTATTTTGGACACAGGTTTTCCTTTATTGAATTTAGTTCCAGTTCTGCATCTTCTGTCATGTTTAACCTAGTGCTTGTTGTGCTTGTCACCGTTTGACGTCGGTACCTGACACTGCTGCCGACCGTGATGGTGAAGATTGCTATTTAGCTCCAGTGGATTGAAGAAATATTTTTTTAAAATAGAAGAACAACCACTGTTTTGTGCAGGAGGCCGCCGGCACCAAACCCATTTTACTACAGAAACGAACATGTATTTCACAAAAATACGCTACCATAAATGCAAAGGTATTTGCACGCAACAATTGCTTCGGTCATTACGCGATTGATCAACACATTTCGACAGCTATTCCGGTTACCAATGGCAGCCCAAGGCCTTTCATGTTCAAACCGAATGGTCATCCTACGTGAACCGCAGAAGTAATTCTCAGTGTGTGCATTCACACTACATAATACTTACTGGTGTTGTGAGTAGTCCATGACACCGGTACTCCACACAGCCTGTGAGTTTTAAAGTCTAGTACGCTACATTTGAGCCTCAGTCGTTTCATGTCAGACCTACTTGTACCTTTACACGTTGACGGTATCCAGATTTCACACGGTAACACAATTATTGCAATTGATTAAAATCAAACTTGTTCACCTCTTAAGAACATGCGTTTCTGCTTACCTTATCTATTTCTCTGTAGACTTGGTGCCACAGCTCAATCGTCCTATTATTTTTCAACCGGATATCGTTCATCATTAGTTTCAGTATTTAACATTCGTTATAATCTCTTCAGATATGAAAGGAGTTTGTAATAGGGTTGCTGAACGTGCTCTCTTAGAACTGCTCTATCTCTTGGTGCATCTGAGAAACTCGCGTTACTGTAGTTTCGAGCTCATTCCTCAAGCTAGGCAATATCTTTAAGACAGTATTACCAAGCGTTCATTATTGTGAGCAGTATTCGATTGGGGCTTCCGATTTCACTCCTTCTGTTCAGTTTTGTTACGGATAAACCTCTTGAGGATTCCTTCGAAAAATTCTGGTGATTGGTATGCCTACATCAGACTGGCCGTATGAACAGCGTGGCTCTCCTGAAGAACAGTGGAGTCACATGATGCGATCACCAGTTTTTTGTTATCTCAATTCCGCACAAAGTGACCTCCGGTTGTTTTTAGGGATACATGCAATCTTTTGAAGCAGTTTTTCCCTAGCGAATTTGAATAAGGTCAAAGTTGTTTGTTAGATGTATGCTGGAGCAACTCGAATGAGTATAGGAATGGCTGTGTACAGGCAAAGTAGTTGTGTCTACCTAGCATAGCCCCAGTGTCAACGTCACTCGTTCACCAAATCACAAGGTGGCTGGTTCAAGCGTCGGTTACTGGGAGTGCTCCCGTCCATGTGACCTTATCCGTCACATGACAGCAAACATCATATAGTGTACGGACTGTGAAGTTGACTGAGTTGTGTATCTAATTCAAATATGCTAAAGTTTACCGCACGGTATGCATCGTGATATAAAAACTGAAAAAGTAATCTAAGCAGTGTAAACCATGCCCAGACGAGACGTCTTTGAATGTTACGTCCGTACAAGAGAGTTTCGCCTGTCCCAACCAGAGTGCACGAAGCCTCAAAGAGCTGGCTAGCTACATGGCACCGTCAGGAAGCAAGGATAACTTCAGAGTACTAAGACTCTAGCGGATTCTAATAGTAAATTTTACGAAATGGCGATCGGGTCGAACAAGACCTTCACATGACGAACAAACACATTTCCGCTTGTTGCACACACACACAATACCTACATTTGTACTACGTTGCTTGTTGAATATGAGCATGTAAGAGTCTGTTGATTGTTTCTAAGCTGTGATCGTTCATCGAATAGTTTCAAGAGAATCCAACGTTTCGTTACAGTTAGGACTACACGACGGTTTCGGCCACTTTACTCCTAATATCCGAAATTAGATTTAAGTTTAACTTCATTATTTTAACGAAACGGCCGCAGACTACTCACCGAATTCTCTGTTGCACGCACTAATATATGGCTTGACAATCTCTCACATGAGCTGTCAAATTTGATTAGCATGCGTCAATAAGACAGTAGCTAGTTCATGAGTTAGGTTGTTACACACAGATCACACATCGTAAAATAGGTTAACTTAGAGCCATTCTCTAGATGAACCTACAAACGTTGGACACATAAGTCCCCAAATTTAATAAATGGACTACAAAAGCGCGACGAAAGCACATGTGTTGAAAGTCATTTTATTAAGTAAGCATTCATCATAATGAACGTTAAGAGGGTGTGATAAAAACCGCAAAGGCAAAAGGTGAACAAGGTTATCCGACAACATAAAAAACTGACGCAAGCTTCCCGAAGACTTGGAATGCTCGAGCAGTGTTTAACGAACCCCTTATCGTCTGAATCAGAAAAACAATGAGAGCCCTTGGTTGCCCATCGATCTGAATTAAACAGTCTTCGTAACCCCAACCATACTGCAGACTGCCGTCTCACTAAGGTATGGTTTAGTTCGTGTGTAGTGGACACCTTAGCGTACGAACACAGTTAGTCATTAGTCACAGATACGCGTTAAACCAGACTTATCTGAAAATAGGTTTTGAGAGTGAAGACTGAATGTTTATTGCGCGGAACTTATAAACGATCTCGTATGGCGCTGTATTACGGCACCGACAAACGTACATCAAGATGTGCCAGTTCTTGCTAATAGTATCCAGCAGTATCTACAGGCTGTGTAGGGTACAAAAAGTGTCTCAGCATCGGTAGCTGTTTCCCTGAAAACGACACACTATATGTCATTGTGGGCTGATTCCAGTATGCTATACAGTCCTGCCCAATTTGCACACGGGCTTTTTCAAGACTACGTAGATTTCTAGAATGAAAAACACTTCAATCTGAACATTTTTGAGTGTGCTATTCACGCTGATCTCAATAACGCAACAAGCTGTCTTCATCACCCCACTCAACTATGGACGAAACGGTCAAATAAGACGTGTTGACAGGAAGTGAAACAATACAGCTCAATAGAAAAGCCACAGAGACAGGTCAAGCGACATTTATCGTTTCGGTAGCAAGGCTAAAAAAT
>LOND01001677.1:20227-31213 GCA_014220965.1 Paragonimus kellicotti | reverse complement strand
AAATGTTAACCAAACCAGAAACTGAGCTTACTACAGTGAATCCCGGTAGGTGCATTCAGAAGATTTAACCGGTATCACTCAATGCACTGTGGTTGGAAGCAATTTCGTTGGGCTTGTATTATAAGTTACTTATACGCACAGTTTGAGAACCTGATTGATCGGCTGTCGGAACTAACTTCGATAATTTCAACTCTGACGTCCTTTCGACTGTTGACATGTGTTTACACATAGAAGAGCCACGAGCTCCGATACAGCCGGTGACACATCGTTCCTGGCCACCTCCGTACTAACGAAAGTCACTCATATTGATAAACAACTGCGGTTTATTTGGCACTTCTTACTACTCAGTTTTAGGCCGGCTGCCTTCGATTCGTTGCAACACCGCTCGCAGTCTGTCTACGTGTTCCGATACTGTCTTGGAGAATACAACGATGTCGTCTCCGTATACGGTTACTCCCTCCTGATCCTCCAGAATGCGAAGTAAGAGACGTCTGAAGGTAGCTGGAGCATTGCACAGACCAAACGGCATCCTGAGGAACTCGTACTGCTGTCCGTTCACACAAAAGACGGTCTTCGCTCTGTCCTTCCGTGCCATTGGTAGTTGCCAGTAACCGGAACGCAGGTCTATGAGGGACAGTACTCTAGCTTCGTGCAGTGTGCAAAGATCTCCATCTGAGGCATCGGGAACGCGTCTTTGATCGTCACTCGGTTCAGCTCTCTGAAATCGACGCAAAATCGGTAGGTGCCATCCGCCTTCCTAGTCAACACGACCGGTGACGAAAATGGGCTGCTTGTCCTTTGAATTATTCCTTTCTCCAACATCTTTAACTGCCTTTCCACTTCCGGAATCAACTTGAATCGTCTCCGTATACTGTTACTTCCTCCGATACTTCTCATTCCATGATTAGGCGTAGAATGTGGGTTAATGTAAGTGTTTTCAATGGTTCGAATTGAGAAACAGCAGTCGTTCACGTTCGATCAATCACAGTCTTACAAAAATTGACGAAAATGATCCTACAGCACAACGATAACCTGTTGACAACACATTGTAGGCGATGATGAGTTTCAAGTAATTGTGTTAGCCGTGTTGACGATAATTTTAGCCGGTACATGTATAAACTCACTGATGTAGCTTATGAGTGTTTGCATACTCGTGTGAACGACAAATGTCCGATAACAGCTCGGCACATTCGGGCTCTGCAGGAACTCAGATCAAAAAATGTAATTCTCAAGCCTAGACAAAAGCTCCGGGAGCAGTAGTCATGGATAAGACGAGCTACGTAGAAAAATATCAACCTTGAGTGATGGATGAAAATTTGGGCTCTTAGGCAAAAAAAACATTTGGCTAGTAGAATGTCACTAGCTAGAAGTAATTCTCCAACATGAGTGGGTGGGTGAGAGGTTATATAGACACCTAAAACCCGGTGTTTGTTCGTTGCCTCAACTAGACTGTCTTCTTAAGACCCACAAGCAGGGTATGCCACTTCGACCGATGTCTAATTCACCTCAGCACAAACTAGCTAGATGGTTGATCGAGATTTTAAAGACTCGCCGGGAGTTGTGGATAAGCTGAATCGAATGAGCATGGAATGAACATGTGTTATGTCGATTTTCAATCTTTCTTTACCAATGTCCTCTTGAGATAAACTGATGAGTTTGTTGTGAACGGATTGTTGCGGAAAATATTCCTATGCCCATCCCAACTGATTATCTGAAAACGTTACTTTTATTGTGTACGGAGAATGTTAGTTTTAATTTCCTAAACACACCGTACAGACAAATCGATGGAGTAGCGATGGGGAGTCCATTAGGCCCCCTTCTCGCTAACTTTTTCATGATCATGATAGAAGGGACAACTAAGTGATATTTCACAACTATCATACTACAGACGCTATGTAGATGATACCTTGGTCATTTCAAAAGTCGGGAGCTATCTGAACAATTTGTCCTGCGACTTAACGGCGTTCATCCCAACCTCAAGGTGACGTATGAGAGAGACTGATGAAATTCTCTTACCTGGAAATACTCATCACACGAAAGACCGANTTTTGGTTTACTGTGTGACGTTGCGCTGCATTGGGTCTCCACAATACTGCGCGGTCTAACTTAAAGACGTTTTGGTTTTGAAATACGGAAGCAACATCGTCTCGTTAGAAACACCAAATGATAAAGAACAATTATAAACGCCCATTCAGTAATTATCATTTTGCAAAGTGTGAACCGTGGCCGACGCGTGAATATTGTTGGAGCCGTTGTCCGAAATCAGATACCTTTCACTAGAACTAGCTGAGCCTGTAAGGGTAGATGATTGGCAAATAGCTTTTTGACAGCTCATACGGAAAACAATTTTGGTCTGGCCAGTTTATGGTCAGCAAATCGCGTGATCAATATATATGCTGAACGCTCAAATTGCGGCGCATTTGTCCTTTCTTTCTCTTATCTGTCGTTCTGCTTATGGGTCCTCACCAGGCAATCAGAATCCCATTTCTCACGCTAGATCACGTTACAAACAGTTGACACACGGGAGCAAGAGTGTCAAACAAGAAAACATGTAATCTTAGAAAAGAACGGATTGCGAAAAGCATGGACTTCTACTGGATACGAACCAGTGGCAGAAACGGCATGCCCAGACGTGACAAACAATTTATCAACTGAGCTACGAAGCCACGCTAGAGGCTCAGGGGTTTTACCTCCGGACTCAGTTTTCCACCCAACCCACTGTATCATATGGAATCCATCAAATGGTCCAGGAGATTGACTGCTCAGGCAGGATTTCTTAGTCAATTCACGCTGCAGTCCGTAAACGTCACCGATGAGTGTTGGAGTCCAATTACTGGTTAGTGTGACATATTCGACAATTTTAGAGGAGACTCAATTGCGAAAAGTTTGGATCTCGGCTGTAGTCCAGAATTTTCGCAGGTCGTCTAGCTTGTGCGATATATGTTGGCTAGGTAGGAAACAGTTTGGGAACATGTGACAGGAAACAACTTATTACACATACAAATTCAAGTAAGCTGATGAGTAATCACATCCATTACTTAACTAAAAATCATATCACACTGGAGTTCTAGGTTTCGTCAATATGCTCGAAGTGTGTCACACTGCACAAGTGTACAAGCTGAAAACAAATCGTCTAGATTACGACAGGTGAGTCGTCGTTCTGAGACAGAACCGACACGACGGGAGAGCGAAAAGGGGCGACCCGACCAAACAAGCGGCCGGCAACCAGCCCCAACTGGCCAAACACAGAAGAAGCCTCTTCTGAGATGATCATAAATGTCCTTAAGCATGGTTGGTAGTAGGAGTGCTGAATTTGTGAAGCATATCCAATCGCTGTGTGCTCATATAATCATGTAAATGTTGCAACTAGTAGGTTTCTAAACCGCGGATATTTCCGAGTTAATCTATCGAATTCAGTTTTCACGCAGTAGAAAAGTAATATGATGCTTCGTTGTTTTTTTCGAAACAGTTTACTAGACTGTACTGCTTCTGTTGACTTTGGGTTACTTCGATTGTATTAAGCCTTTTGTGGGGCTGCCAGGTTTATTTGTTTTTAGTCGTAACGGTTACTTGGGTAAACTTCCTGTTAACAGTCCGATTCGTTCTTTCTTTACCACTTCAGGCCATACAGACTGGTTTGCATTCCGCTTGTTTCTACTGCAAAAGCCACACGCTTCTGACTGGTTTTTCTAAATTGTATTTTGATACATGTGCTTCAGACTTTTCAGAGCTGCTAATTTTCTTCATGCTCTTGTTCGTTCGTATGTGTATATTCAATTTTTCTACCCAATTGTTTCAGCGTGGCTGTTCTGGGCTGAAAAACAAGGACTATTGCGAAAGGCCCGTATCGATCTACGAAAGTTGATGCCATTGACTCGAGCCACCTGGCCTGCTCATTTGCCTACGCTAGGTACGTACAATTACTAGTCGCCGGTACCACAGTTCGTTATTCCCAGCTTGTGATATCGTCTCTTTCATGAGCAGTCCAACGATCAATGGAGAACATTTGAACCACGCCAGAAACTTGTCCTTTAATTCAGGCAATGTAAACTATCTAATGCGCTTATTTGTGATAATCAAACGATCATTTTGAAGCCTCCCGATCGGATTTCAACACCTTTGCTGTCTTTGGTGACAAACCTGAAAACATCACCTCATTTCTGACCTAACGCTCACACATATCTATCTCATTGGTCGCCACAGTGCATCGATTGGAAGGATAACAACAAGAAACCCTGAGTACAAGTAATTGAGAATCAAATATATTCCTTCTTCAAGCAACACATCTCAGCGAGCTTCCGCTAGTGCCATGATTTAGGAATGGCGGAACTTAGTTAAGTACATCCTTCGTTAATCTATTAGTTAAAACCAAGAGTTATCGGTTTTGCAACGTTTCGACCATCTCAGAGAGTCTTTATTAGACGATTTTAATAGAAAATTTACCTGGTTAAACGAGCCGACTGTCGGCTAAACGTATCATGAATGAGAACGGAGCCATTACGAAGTCGTGGATTTGACTGGCCTTCCCCAAGTCAAAATTGTGTGTTTCTATGCTCAGTTGATTCACGGGTTATTTAGATATGAAAACCGCACACGTCAGTTTTTTATAAAAGTCTAAAGGATTTAGAGCATGCGGGTACGTAACTTTGACTTGCCTATATAAGCTGATAATTGTACAACAGAAATATAAACTTTCCGGTTCTGTTTGCAGCTCTAGAAACTCTTATTTGTTGTTTCTTGCTTCCAGGCTGATTTATACTCAGATAGACAGATCCAAGCCAGCCCTGCGCGCAGATGATCGTGACGGATACGCGCATGGAACATTGAACCAACCAGCTGCTCCAGGTGTGGGCATTTAGTTAGCGGGAGTTTTGGCCCTTCCGCGCGCATCACGAACAGTCTTCGGATACCGCAGTGCTAAAAGCTTATTCAACTGCATGGACTTGGAACAAACCAGACGTGTGAACCATTCTATCAAGCATACACATTGCGCTATACCCAGTGGCCATGGAGAACAGTCCAAGTTATGATTCCAAACGGAGCAAATAAAATAAACGCCCTAGCCACCGCAGTGACAGGTGTATAATCTATTCTTGATGCTCTATTTTTTCGATATGCTTAAACCTTACAGGTCTTTTCAGCTGTTATGTTTGCTCGGCCTCCGGTTATATTGTATCCATATTGAACTTGCATACCTTTATCATGGTACTTTCTCCTCGTTGTGAGGAGGTAAATTGAGACTCGTTTATTAAATATGGCTGTAAAACACTTGTTTTGAGAAGCGATGATATAAACCGCATGTTGGTTGCTCATATGTGACGAAGTGGTATTTAACAGGCTCATTAGTTTTTAAAAGAATGTTTTGTGGGTCACATGGTGCAAAGGACAAATATAGTTAGGGTTCGTACAGACTTTGGCGAAGAAAATTCCATCCTTTCATTAGGATCCCTTGCTGCAAGAATCTAACCCAGATATAATTATTTTTTTAAAAACACAGAAAATTCACAGTAATCCTCATCCTTAAATTCTCCGCAGTTATGAACACAGTACATCCTGTCGGCCATGAGGTGCAGTGAGCACACGAAGAACACGATTTGTGTATCAAACCTTAATCCCAGTGACAATGCGGTACAAATTATAACCAACGTTATACTGTCGTCTGTACAACATGCCAAGGCTCTTTTTTTATCGATCCCTGTGCTACGTAGATTTGCCTGTGAGATGCGCCTGAGCCCATCTATCAGTTAGAAGACACACGCGTATCACGGTCGAATCATCTTAGTACCTACGTCGTGTAGACAGACAGATTTCCACTTGACGGTTGGTTTTCTAAATTTCAGGAGCGGCGCACCGTAAAGTCCCGAATACGTCCGATTAGTCTGTGTTCCAAAACTGCGACGGTTACATATATGAACACATCTTTCGCCGCGACGAATCGGGTCAGTTTTATCAAACCGCTCCTGATCGAAGATCGGTCACACATTGAGCTCAAAATGCTAAGGAAACTTATTGCCGTTTTATTGGTGAACAGCGTCACAGGGGAAAAAAATGAAGTCACTTATCACTGGAAAAAGTGAAACATCCGAGATGTTTGAATATTAGCCTTAGGAAATATTTGGTACCGGTTATGAAGCCAAACAAAATCCCTGAACGCCGAGTAGACCATTCACAATGGAATCAAAACACTACACAACAGAATGATGCTTGAACGGCGAAAAATTGTATTGGAATGAGATGTCCACGAAGGGCGAGTTACGAACGAATCGGAGCACCATCACTTGTCAAACCTGCTTCTGAAAGGGCAGCAGTAACGTTGATTATGAGCTGCTTTAACTTTTTTTGGGTAGAATGGTGTGGCGTCCACCGAAGTAAGAGTTCAGACCCTCGAAATGCCCATAAGAAAGTAGATTTTTGATCGAAAACCTGTCTGAATCCTTTCGTATTCGTAAACGGTTGGCTGACCAGAACGAAGCACTCCTACGTGTCAAAGACCTGTCAAAAGGTACCCTGTTGGGCGGACACATAGGTTTGACAAGCTTAGGAGTATGTACCGCTTCCAACACTGAAGGGCGGTCTGGCGAGTATCTGAGCAATGAGAAAATTCGGTCTCATACCAGCAAATTCCTGTTTACGAAAAATTCTCCTACTGCTGTCCGCTAACCTGACGGTAACAGTACCACCCTGATAACAGGCTAGACAGCCACTCATTATTTTCGAGCCGTCAGCATTGGAAAGAACATTGTGTCAACGAGCATGTGACGGCTCCGTCCGGGTGCCCAACCACAATTTTTTATACATGACTGAAAAATGGACTGTACTGAGAACGCACATTGCATGGTGTGGAGACACTGTTACTAGTCGCGCTGTCTTCTGGCAAGAATGCAGGTCGCGGATTTACAACAAGCTCCTGTAAACAGACCTTCAAAATTCCCGAAAGCCGATATTCCGAAGAGACGCTGATAAGCTCAAGTGATGAATTTTTCTTGATGCTCCATCAGAACAAACAAAGCCTTGTCTAGTGCTTTCTCGCTTATACGCTTTTCGCTTTTGGAAGCCATTTTTCGCAGATAAAGCTATAGCAACGGATTCCCTCATCGAAGTTATTGTACCATACATTTTTGTGAGTTTCAACAGTACAAACACAATTCCCGACATAATTAACACCCTCAGAAGATTTCAAAAATGATGCGCTAGTATTTTACTGCTGTAAGTGCAGGGGCGGAAGATGGTTTACCATTGCGATATTGGTTTCTGCAACAGAATGAGACACAGAATCCAGATTCGCTGCCATCAAAAGGTGAGGCTGCCTATCGCTTCATTGAGATTTGGTTTTTGTCATAGGTTTTCCATCTTCAGATTGTGGATTAACATGATACCAGCAAGCTGATGCTTTAAAAATACCGCTCCGATGGAAACAACTTAAAGCTATCTGTAACCTATCACGATCATCGCGCTGATTTTTGGCTGCCACACAACCAACAGACAGCTCTAGCCAGGATAAAACGAAAGAGAAGGGAGAGGAAATCTAATTGTGAAAAAGCCTGTCTGGTTTCAAATATTCAAATCATTTAAAGATGGTCTAGCGTTTCATCAACAAACAGGACGAAGTATAGGTGTATATAAGCCGTCGACAGCTTTCCTACGGCCCTCACTGTCTCACGTCATTTATTTCATTTGCCTCACAGAAAATTCGGTCATACAGCGGCAACACACAATGTCGAGTCCGGTCAACTACCATTTCACCTGAAGTCTTCAGCCGCCGACTGAGTCACGAAGGCCCCCGTCCTACAATAGCTAGCCTTTTGATAACCGAGTTTCCCTACGTCAGGTCATCATCTGTCTACCTTGCCTCGGTCGGCTGTGGCATTGACAAAGTGCTCGGTGTGGCGGATGGTTAGCTAGCATCCTAGCTACTTAAGTATGTGCATTGCTTTAGAGATTGAAGGCGAATGAACTCGCTACCAAATATCCGCTCCCTAGCCTGTTCATTGTTTACTTGTTGACACCATCCGATGCCAGAGATGGAACGCAGACATCCACGACGAAATACCCGAATACGATTCACACCTACTCCGAACGATCAGGTTTTGCAATGGTGTAATAACAGGACCCTTACAGTCGCCATATATATACCCGACCCCTAACCTTCAGAGAGACAGCTCTGTTACCACAAATACAGATATACAAGCTACCACTGTATTTCGTATACCTCCGCCGCTGCTGATACAACTTTCGCAAACTGGTCAACAATCTTCATACTCTCATTGTCCAACATTAACTACAAAATCACAAATCTTGCAGGAGCACTCTGAAACCGCAAAGTGCCTTCCGAGGTGTTTTCCAGAGCGCAAAATGGCGTTAACTGTGCTACTTGTAAGTCACCAAATAGAACCCTGTTATCGACACAATTAATATCAATCAGTCTTCCACCAGGTGTGAAATCTATTCCAGCGTCTTGTGGATGTCAGGCAGTTCCCCATTCTCTCAACTGGAAAAATCGAGGAAAAATTATTGAAGTAAACAGCTTTAACTTACGACGCTCTCGATACTGGAGCTGTAGGACAGCCCACCGTAGACCCTAATCTCACCCGAAGTATGGGAATAAAGTGCCAGCAATATGTTCGGTTAACACACACGTTTAAACTACTCTAAGAATGTAGATCGGTCCACTTAGTAGACCACGCCTTTATGGTCTAAGAAAGACGGTTGTCCAACGGCACATGCAACACTGCTCCAGAAATTGGCGGAGTGAAAAATTGATC
Organism: Paragonimus kellicotti; assembly: GCA_014220965.1. Classification (NCBI taxonomy): domain Eukaryota; kingdom Metazoa; phylum Platyhelminthes; class Trematoda; order Plagiorchiida; family Troglotrematidae; genus Paragonimus; species Paragonimus kellicotti. Next base: position 22,451 of record LOND01001677.1, on the reverse strand, counting down.
AGTATGTTGTATAACATGCAGTTTCGGTAGTGAATAGTATAGCATAACTCGCACGCGCAGAAACTAAGGATCAAGTCTCAACGCCAGGAAGATCTGGATTTGGAAGCGACCACTGGAAACGTGTACATGCAGTATGCGTGATATGTCGCCAATGAGAATGTGGTTGCATTACTGCCGAGGATAGGGATACACTGCAGCCACGCAAAGTAGTTTGTTTCGTTGTTCTATATATTCATGTAATTGTAATGGATGTCTTGCAATACACAACTTCCCATGCCAAGCGTCTTTTGCAGTCACAACAAGTGCATACTCGTCCAAGCAAATTCCTGCCTGTTATCTAATATCTGCTTCCCGAGCTGCAATGAGTCGACGAAGTATAGTAGATGCCAGAACCGTAGTTAAATCTGGAGTCATGCTAACCCCTCCTACGGTTTCTGCAAGAACCCCTGAATCCGACCCCGAATTGGGGATCGTCATTAGTGAAATTAGCAGAGATCTATGTAGTCCGTACAAGTTGCAACAGCTGAGTCAAGCTCTCCACTAAAATCTCCCGACTTTTTCTGGAAAGTGTTGGTACGGGGTTATCTGGACGAGCGGCCCTGCTGAGTCCGAAGTGCAATTGCGAACTTCACAGTTTTAGTGAGTGTCTGTAAGTCTACCGACCAAGTTTGCGGCGGTAATACAGTAGAAACATTGGAACAGCTAAGTCGATCTATATTATTCCACCTGGCGCTTGAAGCCTCTAGACTTATTACGGATGAATGTGCTGTCTGCTTCCTCGGTAGCTTCACTGAAAGACGGAAGCCCTGGATCAGTAACACGGATAGGTTTGACGAATTTGGAAGAACAGTTTTCAATCCCTTAACTTTCTTCGTCAGCCAAGTTTCACAATCGGCGATCAGGCCACGTCTCAACCTCCTAGGGATATTCCCGCTAAACTTGCATGAACTGCCATGGGGAACATTCCATCTGACATTTAACGGTTCTAGGGATTTCTCTGAGATGCGATGTATGTTTAACTTACGAATCACCGAGTCGCGCGCCATAGTACCTGCTTCCTATATGACGTTTCAAGTTTGGGATCAGCAGCTATTAGGATCTTCGGGGTTATAATTGCTAAGCTAATTTTACACATGCTTTACTGCCCGTCCGGCCAGTTTCCCAACAGTCAATCTTTGCGGTCAGTGAGGTCTCTACCCAGCAAAAGTAGGAGAAAAACGACCTGTCGGCGCATGATCTGAATCTAATTGTGTTGCAGTAGGAACAGCGCCACCTATGATTGACAGCTATGTGGTGTATCTGGGACCAGGTCTGTTTCGGATAGTGAAGGACCCATGTATTACAATGACACACAAGATGTCTATAACTGGTACTGGTTAAAAATAACCCGTACTGGACGAACAGGTGCAACAGCTGCCCACCATCACCTGAGCGGTGCAATGCCAATCCGTATTTCCAACTTAAAGGAGACCCCATCTCATCAAGTTGACCGACGTGAACGTTCATACATCCGGTCAGCCTGACAATATCGGAGCTATCGACCCAAGGAGAAAAGCCAGATCCGAATAAAAGGTGTCTTTGATAGCGATGCCACTGCAGTCGATTGAGGCATAAACAAGTGAAATAAACACTGGTGACGATTACAACTGGTCTTAACAGAATCCGCCGGGTGGACGGCGTAGGTTTTGCGGAAACCAATTTCTCAGGGCGACTGCAACCGCTGTGTTGAGATCAATGTCTACTCCAACCTGAATGATGACGATGGGATTGGAGTCAACCAAAGTGCACAACCAATATCGAGTGGACAGTGTTGATATTGTAGGTTCAGTACGTTGGCTAGTATCCTGGATCCTAGTTTCTGAAAGGCGGCAGACATCGACATCTGGTGCGTCTAATGTCCGAGCGACGGCGAGGAACAGAGGTCACGTGAGATTTGCCGTGGTTAGGTCAATCTGCGTTGCATCTGAATTGGTTGGTCGAATCGTTTGCCGAGTAGGTGGGGGTGAGATCGATATAGATAAGATTCGTCTGTGTCTGGTGTTGTTTGTGCATCCACGCCATACTGCAGATTGGGGTTTGCTATCATTGCGATTAAAACGAGCGTGTTGTGTGTAAATGACGAGAGCCTCAGCGCAGCAGCGCTCCACATGGGAAGGCAGGCCCTTGTGAATCACTCGAGCTTGATCAAAACTTACTCCTAAAGACGCATACCAACTTCAGAAGC
>LOND01001676.1:53082-63268 GCA_014220965.1 Paragonimus kellicotti | reverse complement strand
AGAAAATCCATTTTCAGATTAAGCGTAAGTAAAGTAGAAAGAAACATGGAACTCCGTGCTGTTGAGACACCCAACTAACGATTTAAAACGTATCCGTCAAACCTTTGAAGTCAGCTAAACTTTAAGAAGTAAGTGACATACAAATGCAATCATTTTTGTCACCGATTACCCTTCATATCTCTGACTATATAAATTATTGCAGACTTCGATAGGTGTATATCGTGTTTCTGGTGTGTAGTAGTGTTTTCCAAGATGGACAAGATTACTAGCTAGGACAGATACCAGGACAGGAAAGAGCTATTTTGAGGAACTGAGTTACGGAAGATAATAGTCTAACGCATCATATATGTGCATGAGTAAGTTTCCAATCGTCTTACAGTATCTTTTAGCTTGGTAATGACAAAGTGGTAATAGTGTAATAAGGTCACTCCTCAAACTTATCTTCGAATGTATCGTTGGTTTTTTACTTTGTTACAATAATATCCTTATAAAGAGCACCCGCGTTTAAAGCGAAAGGTGGTTTTTGTATGGATATGTTTATTAGTTCTAGACACCACGCATTTTATCGTAACACTGGATAATCATGTAGTTTACTACGGTTGTTTTTCATCTTTCACCTCATTAGTTCTTTCTCTCCAGTGCTGTTAATTGCCGAAAAATTATTCCATTAGGAATACAATGAGTATATGGGCGTGCTGACCGAAGACAACAGTCTGTTCGATGCTAAGAATTATTAGGCGTATGCTGGTAGTTTTATTTTTGAATTCACAGTCTGACTGTTCTTTAAATTCACTTTCATCAATCAAACTATTTTCATGTGGTTTTCAAAATGAAAACACTTAGTCATCAAGGTATATTATTCTGATCTTCCACAGATTGGCAAAATGTATTTGAAGTCCTCACTATCACCAGAGAATACAATGAGTGTTTGATCGTTGGAGGAATCGGAAAACCACCCTACATGGTCATAGATCTATTCCATAGAGCATGATTGTTCTTGGTAAGCATTCTCATGCCTTGCTTTCCCAATGAAGACGGTCAGTAACCCGTATAGGATATCGAGTGCACTACTCACATTGGCCAAGCCATAAGGAGCAGAAAACAAGAAAATTAACTGTTGGTTAAAGTATCACTTTACGTGCACTTTACCGGCTTGAGAAAGGGAAACGTAAAGGCCACCTGTTGGAATTGTTTACAGGGAATCGTTAACCAAAGTTGTAATATGTAATATTCATTCTATGCTAACTCACCTCCCTTTCTTGCTTTAAAAATGTCCTACCTGTTTGCGCAAACTTTTGCTTAAATTAAACAACTCTCACCTGCCTAGTTTTCATAAGGAGAAGTATTGGTAAATTATAACATGATTGACATCTGATCTCGTATAATTATGGTTTTACCCCGACTAACAGACTCCCAACGGAGAGGGTAAAATGTCAGATGAGTGCAACAATCACCAACGCATATGTCTATGTGCATTTAAGTAGGCATAAATCCAAACAGACATTCCGGGGGATTTAAAAACAACAACCAGTTGCGAAGCTATGCCATGTGAATTGGTTTTCATTGGATGTAGTAGGTAAAGCAAATCAGGCACATATGTCTCTCAATAACGCAACCTCCATTTCACCTCTATTCCCCACTTGTTCTCTTGCTAAACTTAGACCAACTAACTACCTGCCATTCATCCGTTCATTCTCCCATTCGATCAGTCAGTCAATCAACCATTCAACCGGTCATCTACCCGTCTGTTAACCCGTTTGCCCGTCATCTTGTTCTACCAATTGGGCCGTTGTTGGAAGGAAAGAAAAAGACATAAGATTTATGTAACCGGTCGAACAGATTCTATTTTATTCGGTCAGTATCTGGCCTATTAGGATGTAATTGGCCCATACGGCTCACAGTAAGGAAATAAAGGTTCGTGCTCACACACATTCATTGGTACACGTATCTCCGTCTATCTCCATGTGCAAATATATGTACAACAGCACAGATAAACACGTACCTCTACACAAGCTTAAACAACCCCCGCTGCGTTTAGGTTAGACATTGCTTTCCCGTGGCGTGGGATGGTGTACATGCAACTGCACAGTCACGAACAGGCAGGATGGTTGCTGAGATCGTGTGGTTACGGCCATTTGACCTGGTTTGGCAAACATTGGTTTCTAGGACTAAATGCAAAGAACCGGTACGAATCTCATCACTTGATCTACTTTGTCAGTGCACCGGTTGTGTAAAGGTTTTCCATGATACTACAGAATGACAAAAAAGACAGACAAGCATGTATGAATTCCGAAAATGGCCAATGTGGCAAGGCGTCATCGTAAATATCTTACACTGAACGGTTAGATTGCAGCAGTATCCATCATATCCGGTACCAGGTGATACAATGTACACTGACTCGGTCAGATTATGGCTCATCGTGTAATATGTGATTAAACTTTTTCTAACACGAGAACAGAATATGATCGTAACTTGATATTTTCATGATACTTTCAGAATGAATTTTCGTTCCTGTTACCGTTTCACTTAAATGAATCCATAGATATCTTGTTTATTTCACTAAAAACAAAATAGTCACTTTACCCCCCTAATCCAAAGTTAATGCATAGTAAAACGGTAAAGTTGACACACAACAACCTACTCAACTGATATGGGAACTAGAACGATATCGGTAAGTTCGTCTTAAAGCTAGATGGTCGAGACCTCAGACTTCGATCCGGAAGATGACAAGAGAAAGACTAATAATATACTGCCTCTTTTTAGATGGCTTGGCTGAAGTTTGTTTAAGACGAGGGCTGCAATCAGACAGAAACACTGTTTATGCTGATATCAGTGAATTCGTAGCTGTGATATGTTAAGCAAGTTATAGCTGCCTTACAGGAGGAGGTCTACGACATAGTGACTTAAAAACAGCACAAACAATGTCGGATCAATAATCTTTCCTTTGAAGCACGCTCCGCTGTGTGCACTGGCTCTTAGGAACGATTAAAGTTTCCCACTTCATAAAGAGAGAGAAATCATTTACGTCCAATGTAACTCACTAGTAACACAGCAGCAACTGATTTTATCTGCATGCAGGCCCAGTTCAAAAAATACCAGTCATAACTGCTGAACTGAGTGAGTGCAAAGTTAACTACAAAGCCCGAGATAAGCGACGCCAAATGCGGGGTTTTTTGAAAGGTGTATTGGTAACAACTTGCCCATCTGTCCGTATGGTAGACGGTCTGCTTGGGTGTAGAGTCTAGCCTTTGTACAAGCAATTAACAATAACTCAGCATAAAAGAACCAAAGTAATAATTAATATTTATCAAGTTTTCTACATCAGGTCAGCATGAAACTACCCACGTTTATCAGCTTGCAGAATCGTCATGACGGGTGTCTAGATTTTGAACTCTGGCGACATCACGATATTTCAGGTGAAAGGTTAGGGATGTTATCAGAGAAGGTTGCCCAGTATTCCAAAGCCTATTCCGTCCTTAATATGTGCGGAAGTGGAAGATAAGTTAATTACTTAAACAAATTTAACTGGCGAAATTCAAACGACCTGTTGGATGAATGCTGTGGCTGTTCGTTTGTTGGTATCCGTAGGTTCATTCAACCCAGAACTAAACGTGATTTTATTGTTCTGAATTCTGCCAAAATTGGCTGACCGACAAACAAACCCTGCTTCAAAGCCTAGTCCTCGACAAGTTCTCACACTTGGACAAGTATGGAACAGATTACCTTCGAACGGATTTTTCAATTAATCAGACACTCGTTATCAAGTTCGTTAAAGTTTGGTTCATTAATCGAAAACTCGTATAGATTTCACGTTTACCTGGTACACGTTCACCAAGTTCAAGTCAAATTTTAATTAACTACCTGTTGCAAACGTGTTGGTGACCAGCAAAAACATCGATCGAGGGACTGCAACTTACCGTTCTGTTCTGGTCTCCCTATATACAATCATTTTTTTGCTACACCAAAAGCGACTAATGTTGAGCGACAACATACTATCTCGAGCACATTGCTTGTCTATCGTTCATCCTCTTTCACAGGTATTGAGATTGAAATCAGGTCGACAGAATAACCAACTTCAAGTTGGATAACAGTTATGTTTGCATGGATTGATCTAATCATACAGCCATCAAATGGGACAGACACCACCATCATAAGTTAAAACCGATCATTCTTCTGTTGGGTATACCTAGAGACATAAGTGTAACCGAATATTACTCAAAACTTAATTCTGACAGGGTTGAGTGCTGAGTCCAAAGATGACAGAAATTACATTCGAGTGTCATTCTGGAGGAGCCCATCGACTGTACCATCTCGACTATGGACGTTATCATTCAAACAGCAAATTTCGGTTCAATTAGTTGCTAGGCTTCACGGAACATCCGTCATTGGTAATTTAGCAAAAACGCTAGATTTTTTCCTTGGATTTCCTCATGCTAACTAAATTTCCTATGCTACGTACGAATAATATTTTAATTTTCACTTAAATAAGATCAGTTCACAACTGTACTGCAAAACAAAATGGTTAAACTGATTCATACGGGGAAAACACAATGAATGGGGAAATCCACTAGAGGTTTTCCCATTACTTGTTATCGTAATATGTTGAACTCAGTAGTGCGAATTAATGGGCGTTGCCGTATAGTTATATTATACTATTTAGCTTTTGTGTGGATGTGGACTTACTCTGCAGTAAGTTCTAGCTTAGCATAAATTAATAGTTGCAGTACTGTTAGCTTCTAACTACCCATGTCCGAAAGATAATCATTGCGACGTTGAAACTGCGGTGGTTTTACCCGATCCTCACGACATGCATGTTCACGCTAGTTCATGAACGCTGCTTTGTTCAACTCACCAGTTCTGCAATTGATAAGAGAGTGAAACCGTTACATGTTTGAAATTGTCTGACCTAACTAAAGAGGACTGTTTTTCCGGTTATCCCGTTTAAATAGAATAATTGAGAAGGATTTTGGCCCTGGCTGAATTTGCCCCTGAAAAAAAAACAGTATGCCCATACGCGGCAGGCGCTGTAACAGCAAACCAACGAATCCATATCGTGAGCTCAACAAATTACTGCTCAACAGGGGTGTTAGTAGATTCCACCGTAAACTGATTAAAACAATCTGCTTTGAACAAGTTAAATCCTGCCACAATCATTTAGTGGGTTTCAACAGGCAAGCAGTTAGAACGGCGAGCCATAGAGCCAAATTCGACGTTCATGAGTCTTACTCTAGTGGCCATTTCTTAAACACTGGCTGACACTAATGCTTACAGTGTTTGTGCATATTGTTTCTCTCACTGCTCCGAGTCCAGCCGAACCTTCTATTTTTCGCGGTTGAGTTCCTCGTGAAGGGGTATATCTCGGTGACTATCAATATTTTGCGTCGTAAAAGCCATTGTGTAACAACTTTTCGTTGCGAGTACGTACGTGTAGCTTCCTATACACTTTGGACTAATTCGATTTGTCAGTTTCACTAGCCACTATAAGTAAATGTGAAGGTAAGTGACATTATTCACACACCACTTGAAAAAATAATGTGATCATTTCAATCTACCAATATATGTGGTTGTTTTAAAGAAATCAACCTCATTTTTGAAATCGAGTACTAGAATCGGACGGAAACCAGAATACTCCAAATAGAACAAATGAGTTCACTTTTTTAGTAGGTTAGTAAAAAATACTACAACAGGGTTGCAGTAAAATTACAAGCCCACTTTAAATGATTATATTACGAAGTATCTATTAATTAGCTTCCAAATTCTACACAGTTCACTTCCATACACTTAGCAAAAGTTTAAGCCGGACTGCAAAGTTTACACTATTCTTCCTATCAGGTGACGATTCGGTGGGTCATGATGACAATGACGACTTTCTAAAACTTCCAGTCTAATGTGCTTCAAGGGTGTTCATTTGTGTTTGCACGAGTGCTGTGGGTTATCCAATCCAATATACGCAACCTACGAAATGAAAGCAGCCTGTGTGTGACGTTGTACACATCTCAGGAAGTGTTATCTCGTTTGAAAACCACTCCCGTTAGCACACGTGAACTTCGCCACTGTACTGCCACATGGATTAGAGTTTCGCTCGGCAACCAGCCTAACCAGTTTAATCACAACCGTGTTTGGGAATGTAATACAAATCATAAATGATTGCCCTCCACTGGGTTTTTATTAACGCATATACCTTCCTCTCTGAGCGATATCTGTATGCTTCAGACAAGTTGGATTACAATTCTACTCATCAATAAACGTGCACACTTCTCGAACGAATGCTTACAAAACGCGAAACCAGATTCATTTTAAACTATGGTAAATTATTAGTGTTTGGTGAAAACCGATTTATTCCTGCTTCTATTATTAGACCACGAGAGGTATCTCAAAATTCTTCTAACTATGCTTGTGGAAACGCTCACAGAAGAAGTTTGTACTGTTGTACTCGACACTAGTCTAAAGGATTCTGTCCGATAAGCTAAAGATAATGATCGATCTACTGAACAGAGGAGATAGACCTATCAGGAACCTTTGAGCAACATAAATGACTTCCTGCAGCGTTGCTTATGTCCCGCGGGTTTAGATGCGTTTGCTTGAAGGACGAAGTCGGATCTTTTTCAAATTCCTTCAGCACTGCATCTTTTGCTGTGGGATAGTAGAGACTATCTCGTTTGGGTGACTCTGTTTGTCGGTAATCATCATAACCATTCGTCACCCTCGTGTTATCGATCTGCCACAGCAGACCCGGACATGTCCCTATATGTACTTTGCTAGTGATTGTCATTTCTGGAGCGATGTTATGATTCAGACTTTGTGTGCTGTCTAAGCGGTGCAACAGGGTTTGATTCCATGAACAGATGCGAGTGTGCGTCGTGGTGATTTTCCCAACATCTCCGCTCATTTCGAAGGGAAAAATATAACTTCTAGAGAACCGTTCAGTACGTCGACTGGCAGTGAACACTGAATGCAGACACTTGATTAATGACAGTTGTGAAATTATCTCTGACATACTGGATGACCTTATAATTATGTTGACTGGATGTTAAGAGTCAACACGTTAAATAATTGTGTTTCTGCAAACTATCTATAGATAACTAATCATTTTATGCTTACAGTTGATGTAAGGAGACAAAACATTAACTCTCGTTAGTATCCGTCCGCTTACTTGCTTGATAACATGAAGTTAGTTAAAACCTAGGAGGTATAAATTAGTTATCAGCCAAAATACGTACTACAGAGTAGTGCGAACTATGAAAGAGAGACAACCACATAGTGGACATACGTTTATGTGTTCAAAACACAGCATAACCAAAAACAATAACAATGGTAGTTCTAACCCATTCACCAGCAAATGACCACCAGGTGAGCTGACAGTCTTGTCTTCATTCCCAAGGCACACGTAACCGCCAACATGTGTTTGTATGTACAGGCAAATGGCAAGACAATTCTGCGCTAACAATGCCTAAACGTCATCAGTCAAAGTCAGATCTATTGTCTTCATGTCGTGCGGGTGGAAATCAGAAACTACCTCACGCGATTTGCTTGGCCCATCACCTGACCAAAATGAGGGAAACAATTAAACCAGGGAGTTCGCTGCGAGGGGCTTGTCAGTACAGACTGCGACCCTGTAAATGAAGACTGTGAATGGGGGTGTGAACGATACTGATAAACGGACACTGATGATTTGAAAGAACTGTGCGTACAAGAGAATACGTTCCTATACAATAAGGAATGAACAGTGTTTGACATGGTTTGTTTACGTGTTTACTCAGCCTGGACTTCAACTGCAACAGCAAGCAGTGATCGACCGTGCACACAGATCCACACACGCACGTGAGATAGCTTAAACCACCTAAGTGCGATGTTCCGAATGATGTTTGTCCTAGTGAGAAGGAGCAAATGGTTAACAAAAATTTCCAATAACCAATTTCATGATTGTACCCTAGAATATGACAGTAGTTTAGGGTAAGTGATACTGAATACACCAAAAGTAATGTATTAACCCACAGTACACGAAGGATGTACACAATTCGTTGTAGTATGATATCAGGTTGAGAAATCACCACTTACTTTCTGACAGTATATAGATGTTATTATCCGTAAAGTAGAAGAGATTAATGGTTAAAAAGGTTTCAAGCGATCAAAAGTGCAAATCACTGTATCAGATACTCAACCCACCTACTGCGAATAGCTGGGCCGTTCCACTGATTTGTAGAGACTTGTTAGACATGGAGAGTTGTTATTTCAGAGCCAATCGACGGATGACCTACATTTCACTTAATCTCTGGTACCGTGCGTTCAGAACCAACTGAGACAACAAATTTTGCAGAAATGTGGAGATTAGTATAGAAATTCGCGTCAACAACACACTTCGTTACAGAACTCTCAGTGAATTAGGGTATTTTCACCTATTTCAATATACACAGATCCAGTCGATCTACCATCGTTGTTGTCATTTTCTTCCCTACCAGTAGTGTTGTTGAGTACAATCTTCATTTACGGGGCCTGCGGACATGATGTGGTATCAAAAATGTGGCCTGCCTTACTGACCACACCATTAATATAATCTGTAGAAAACAAAACCGTGAATTCTCATACGCTGCTCCGTAAATGCTTGAATACTGTTTGACCGAACAAGTAATGATGAATTCAAATTGAACACCACTCACACTTGATTACAGCCTTTACATTCAGATATGCCTTCTGGCTAGCCCACTTCATGATTTCATAAACTATTTCTGCACGTCAAACAATGACCACAGACTACACCGTAAGTAACATTGATTCGTTAGAACATATTTCGGTAGACCTAGCTGAACTGATGAATAGCTAATTAGTTTCATCGTTTATGGATAGATGCCTGAGTACATCGTCCCCATAGATATTTGTTCGGTCGGCTTCTTAGGAACTTAATAACTGTGTTACAAAGATCACTGAGGTGTCCACTGGACACAATGGTCAAATATATTGAGATATTCTCGTTCACTGTCAGCTTAACCGTGGTATTGCGCGACAGCTCATATATCGAATCGACTGGAGCAGTTGAATGGACTGTTCATCACTACTGCAACTTACGAATCCATCATTTCGTTGCATATTTTTGAAGTTCTGAGTTTACACTATACGAGAAGCAAACGTCGGTAGCCTTCAATCATCAGACTATCAAGTAACATCACAAACGTAGTTTTGCAATCAATACGTGTGATTATTATTTTGCTGGAAAAATCCAACAACGTCCATTAGGCATTACAAATGCAAATAACAAATTATTGAATCATCTATGTGGTTCACGAAACTGAGTAACAGTTATTTCGGATTCCTATTGTTTTGTTCTTCGAAGTGAATAGTGAGGAGAAATATCCGTCAAGAAATCAGACAACTAAAATCTGTGTCTATTTGGTTCGTGCTAGTTCCAGGAGGATATTTTCAAATGACATGGCAAATTGGTTATGTCCGCACGTTTTAAAACAATAAACATCGAGTTTCTGAAAAACTGACAAACTTCTAATATACGGTTGAGAAAAATAACCATCCCACTGAACACCATAGTGCTGGTTGCTGGCACTTAGCAAGTTGGTTAACGAGGTTAAAATATATTATTTGACATTCAACTGTGTGCAGTTACTTTTCTGCAATGCTCCCCATTAAAAAAAACCCTCCAAGCCGAAACAATACCAAGTAAAAGCCATTTTTGGAGGTAAATAAATTTTACATCACTTTTTTCATTGAAAAAACATTGCTACACCACATGAAAGGAATTTCATACTTAAATTGAACTACATCATTCGAGAAAAAATTGCGACAGCTTTCTCAGGTCGAACTCAGCTTGTTTAATTAACGATCACAGGTCTATTGTAGCCAGTAGACGTCCAATAAAGCATAATCTTTATTGTCCAACACACTGGTTGTCATACTACGCGCGCGCTCGCGTTTGTGAGTCGGAATACCAGTCCACAACACCCACCCCCAGATTTCCGCTCGTACGTCGTGTGCGTTTCTGCCTGGTTCATGTGTGTGATCGGCACCTTCTAACGAAAGGTTTTCCGCCTGCTCCCTCTCGTTCGCTGGTCCGACCTCGTTGAGCGTTGACTTGTCCGGTCTCTCGTGTTGTCCGACATCTACCCACTGTGGCCTTTGACCGTATTCTATGACCGTGTCAAGATAATCCTTTGAGTGTTAGAGTAATCGCGCCATCGAT
>LOND01001676.1:34345-45293 GCA_014220965.1 Paragonimus kellicotti | reverse complement strand
GAATTGAGAATCACGGAAACTCTATCAATTTACATCCTCATTCCTTCTTGCATCGTGCAGCTTTAATGCAAATGTATAGGGCCTAGAAAATCCATTTTCAGATTAAGCGTAAGTAAAGTAGAGAGAAATATGAAACTCGTGAGTTGAGACACCAACTACGATTTAAAATTTGTATCCGTCAAACCTTTGAAGTCAGCTAAACTTTAAGAAGTAAGTGACATACAAATGTAATCATTTTTGTCACCGATTACCCTTCATATCTCTGACTATATAAATTATTGCAGACTTCGATAGGTGTATATCGTGTTTCTGGTGTGTAGTAGTGTTTTCCAAGATGGACAAGATTACTAGCTAGGACAGATACCAGGACAGGAAAGAGCTATTTTGAGGAACTGAGTTACGGAAGATAATAGTCTAACGCATCATATATATGTGCATGAGTAAGTTTCCAATCGTCTTACAGTATCTTTTAGCTTGGTAATGACAAAGTGGTAATAGTGTAATAAGGTCACTCCTCAAACTTATCTTCGAATGTATCGTTGGTTTTTTACTTTGTTACAATAATATCCTTATAAAGAGCACCCTCGTTGTTAAGCGAAAGGTGGTTTTTGTATGGATATGTTTATTAGTTCTAGAACACCACGCATTTTATCTTAACACTGGATAATCATGTAGTTTACTACGGTTGTTTTTCATCTTTCACCTCATTAGTTCTTTCTCTCCAGTGCTGTTAATTGCCGAAAAATTATTCCATTAGGAATACAATGAGTATATGGGCGTGCTGACCGAAGACAACAGTCTGTTCGATGCTAAGAATTATTAGGCGTATGCTGGTAGTTTTATTTTTGAATTCACAGTCTGACTGTTCTTTAAATTCACTTTCATCAATCAAACTATTTTCATGTGGTTTTCAAAATGAAAACACTTAGTCATCAAGGTATATTATTCTGATCTTCCACAGATTGGCAAAATGTATTTGAAGTCCTCACTATCACCAGAGAATACAATGAGTGTTTGATCGTTGGAGGAATCGGAAAACCACCCTACATGGTCATAGATCTATTCCATAGAGCATGATTGTTCTTGGTAAGCATTCTCATGCCTTGCTTTCCCAATGAAGACGGTCAGTAACCCGTATAGGATATCGAGTGCACAAGAAAGAATGAACTTTAACTAACACAAACTGTAAAATCGTTTCTAGATTCCCATAGAAATCATAAGAGGTCAATTCTGCGTACCCTGTGTGTGTATCCTATGTAATTGTAAAAGCTGGATGAGAATTACCGGAAATAGCTAATCGCACAATTAACTTCTTATGAATTCTACGAGAATCTGGAAGCGATTGAAACAGTCGAATGACCCAACGTTGGTAAAACAACTTAACAAATTTAGCTGGTTTGATCACAAGATGGAAAAAGCAAATGCTGATGTACGATTTCTCAATGAGTGTATTAGTAAGAAAGAATTTCCGACATTTTACTGTGATATTTTACGTCGTTTTGACATAAACCCTACTGCCAAGTTCCTTCAGCTTCATGCCAGGAACGAAAGAAAATTCGATGAATTAACCCGTAATCAGTCTCAACGTCTGAGTGCTGTCGAATCATTCCCGGAAGAGGAGATGGACGTCTTTGAGCAGTATTTGCAGTTGAATAATGTTGTGCGAATTCCAATCACTAGCACAAATTAACTAGAGGTCATCGGTTTAGAAAAAGTGAATAAAAATGAAACGATTTGGTGTGAGTTATGAAATCCTGAACTGGGTCTCAAAGATTTACCCAAGAAGGACTTGTTAACGGCAGACGAAAATATTTGTTTTTAGCAGGCTTCTTCGTTACCCGGTTTGTGAAAGCTTCGTGCATATCATGTGTCTTCAGAAATAATTGTACACATTTTGCTCTGTTGTAACATTCAGAAACTGAAGACTAACATTGTATTCGGTGGTAAGAAGGTAAGCGTAATGTTGTTGAGGTCAGAATCTGTGTGACTCATTCATGAATCAATATATTCCGTTGTTCCTTTATCATTTCGTGATTGAAGCCTTTTGATTCGGTGTGTGACATTTCACGCGTCATCCACATCCTGTTGTTTGTGAACTACTAAACCCCATGTCGTTCACCTTGAGGCAATGGAATTGTGCACATTAATTTGTATTTCAGTTTCTCTTCTGTGTCTAGCTGGTACAAGACAGCAACTTTAGTAATTCCGTTGACCAATTTAATCTGCAACACCGCTTTTTTGTGACCAGAACCTTGTTTAGCAATGTTCGATACAGCAAAGTGCTTTGATCACAACTAAAGATATTTTCTAGTCATTGTCCCACCAATCTATTCAACAATGACAACAAGCGGAACATTGACAGATTAGCCTGACAACAAGCACCAAATGATGTCGGGTCGTTTTGGGAACTTAACCAGACAGCCATTATTGGGAAACAATGTCGCAGTTCCTGGTTCTTGGATAATTTCCAATAATTTCTCTTTGGATGGACTTCGTGTTACAGGCAGACTGTTCGAGCTGGCTTTCACGCACCAGCTATGTACATCTTTATTTTTTGTACTGTTCACTCCGTTCACTACATAACCTTTTCTCCTCGCCACTTATGCTATTGTTCTATTGAATTCACGGTCGAACCTCCTTCTAGATGATACAATTTTGTACTGCTTGGACTTTTAGTCGACCGAATATCTATCTGACTGACTCATTCATTGCATCAGTTGCATTGACCTTTCTTTTGTTCTCTAGTGGAACAAATTTACTCTCGACGGATTATGTGAAGGGTTCAGTGACATGATGCCTGCAGTCAATCAAATCACAGAGTAGTACACTGAGCCTTCGGAAAGATGAAAAACATTCTTTATAACGAGATGGCTTGTGTTCTGAAGAACTCTTAGAGAAGACCACTGTTAGGACTATTGGAAGTTTACTGTTCACTCAGTGTATTATGAATGAGTATTACACTAGCGTTCAGTCTAGGAACCAAAAGGAATGGTCACTTGAACAAGTTTGAGAACCGCATACGCACGATAACGTTTATCTGTGAGGGTAAGCAAAAGTCATGAAACTGGAAACAAAAGTTGGAACTGCAGTCTGTTTCAGTAACGTGTGGTCGAGGGCTGTTGCCTAAATCCATTCATCAGATGCGTGATTCTGAACCGCTTGGTCTATTAATGTCGGGCCAGCCTTTTCCCTATCATTTTCGCAACCCACATAATGAACAATGACATTCTGTAGAGCACGATTTAGTTGTAATGCGTATCAGGGGTTTTGTGCATACATAGTCACCGTTTTTTATGCATGCAGTTTGTCTGTAGAAGTTCGTCGACATCCAGAATTCTGAATTTTGTCTCAGTAATGAGGAGTTAGCGCCTGGATAAAACAAGCAGCCCGTAGTTTAACTTCCACTTGGATCACTTGCGTGAACATTTAATAATGAGCGCGTTGGAGTACGTACAGGATACTCGGTTTCGCATGGTCGGTAAGAAAGACCGTGCCACTTGTACGGATATCACCTAGTTCGATATCACGGTTTAACTCAACCGTCAGTTTTTCTCCAGTTTTTCTGTGCTGAATGTTCTGTTTTCTTTTACATCTGAAGGCCAATTTTTTTCCACGTTTGTTTGCTTCACAGTTTGGACCGTTCCACACTAAAACGCATTTTCTAACTCCGTTGTCAAGGCTGAATCGGTTGAGGGTTTTAAAACATTACCCGATCGGCAGGTATACGAGAAACAGGCTGCACTAGAAGTTTTATAACCGTCGTCTAACCCTGTTCCCACACGTGATTAAATGCGCATATCCGGTGGAATGTTGTTCTAATGTTCTTTACCAATAGACTGCAGCCAGCAGTCTCACTGAAGCTTCCTTTAATTTAACTCAGTCCACTTTTTCTTCACACCTACAAACCGTCCGATGCAATCTTTCAACGATCAACACAGAGACAGGAATGCACAAGCAATGATCTTTCTCTCTCATGTAACAACCCACGGAAATATGAGCTTATCAAATTTCCTGCTGATACTCTAACCACATTCAGTGTCAGACCAATGAAGTCGTCTCCAACACACTGGGTTAAAACTAGAATCAGGAATTTGGATGTCTGTTTGAATGTAGACCAGCAGTGCTGATGGAATCGAACCGGAAAGAATTGAACCGGAAAAATAGTTATGATGTTCAACTTGAAAAAATCACCCCACAGACTAACGGAAGTGTACTGTGAACAGAATTTTGAATGGTTGATAACTATTGCTACAGTCAATAGATAACCGACCGGCAAGTTTGTAAACACGCTTTATTCAGCCGCTTTGATTCGTTCAGATGAAATATGTTTAACTATGAGTATGTTGTTGCCGGTAATGTCTTTCTGGTTTCTATCAGTCTAATTCGAGGACAAGCACAATGTTCCACGTCTAACGTAGCATAGGCGAGACGATTGATAAATAACAAATGCGTGTTATGATACTTTTGCTATTAATAACACATATTGCTGGTGATAAAAAAGGCTCATACTTCAGACATGATGGAGCTTTATTTGTTAATCAAGCATGACCTCTAACAGAGCTCTGTTACTGTGTTTCTTCCCAGAGCCCCAACCAGATGTATAATACTGAAGCAACTAGTGAGTTGTACTCACATTGGCCAAGCCATAAGGAGCAGAAAACAAGAAAATTAACTGTTGGTTAAAGTATCACTTTACGTGCACTTTACCGGCTTGAGAAAGGGAAACGTAAAGGCCACCTGTTGGAATTGTTTACAGGGAATCGTTAACCAAAGTTGTAATATGTAATATTCATTCTATGCTAACTCACCTCCCTTTCTTGCTTTAAAAATGTCCTACCTGTTTGCGCAAACTTTTGCTTAAATTAAACAACTCTCACCTGCCTAGTTTTCATAAGGAGAAGTATTGGTAAATTATAACATGATTGACATCTGATCTCGTATAATTATGGTTTTACCCCGACTAACAGACTCCCAACGGAGAGGGTAAAATGTCAGATGAGTGCAACAATCACCAACGCATATGTCTATGTGCATTTAAGTAGGCATAAATCCAAACAGACATTCCGGGGGATTTAAAAACAACAACCAGTTGCGAAGCTATGCCATGTGAATTGGTTTTCATTGGATGTAGTAGGTAAAGCAAATCAGGCACATATGTCTCTCAATAACGCAACCTCCATTTCACCTCTATTCCCCACTTGTTCTCTTGCTAAACTTAGACCAACTAACTACCTGCCATTCATCCGTTCATTCTCCCATTCGATCAGTCAGTCAATCAACCATTCAACCGGTCATCTACCCGTCTGTTAACCCGTTTGCCCGTCATCTTGTTCTACCAATTGGGCCGTTGTTGGAAGGAAAGAAAAAGACATAAGATTTATGTAACCGGTCGAACAGATTCTATTTTATTCGGTCAGTATCTGGCCTATTAGGATGTAATTGGCCCATACGGCTCACAGTAAGGAAATAAAGGTTCGTGCTCACACACATTCATTGGTACACGTATCTCCGTCTATCTCCATGTGCAAATATATGTACAACAGCACAGATAAACACGTACCTCTACACAAGCTTAAACAACCCCCGCTGCGTTTAGGTTAGACATTGCTTTCCCGTGGCGTGGGATGGTGTACATGCAACTGCACAGTCACGAACAGGCAGGATGGTTGCTGAGATCGTGTGGTTACGGCCATTTGACCTGGTTTGGCAAACATTGGTTTCTAGGACTAAATGCAAAGAACCGGTACGAATCTCATCACTTGATCTACTTTGTCAGTGCACCGGTTGTGTAAAGGTTTTCCATGATACTACAGAATGACAAAAAAGACAGACAAGCATGTATGAATTCCGAAAATGGCCAATGTGGCAAGGCGTCATCGTAAATATCTTACACTGAACGGTTAGATTGCAGCAGTATCCATCATATCCGGTACCAGGTGATACAGTGTACACTGACTCGGTCAGATTATGGCTCATCGTGTAATATGTGATTAAACTTTTTCTAACACGAGAACAGAATATGATCGTAACTTGATATTTTCATGATACTTTCAGAATGAATTTTCGTTCCTGTTACCGTTTCACTTAAATGAATCCATAGATATCTTGTTTATTTCACTAAAAACAAAATAGTCACTTTACCCCCCTAATCCAAAGTTAATGCATAGTAAAACGGTAAAGTTGACACACAACAACCTACTCAACTGATATGGGAACTAGAACGATATCGGTAAGTTCGTCTTAAAGCTAGATGTCAAGACCTCAGACTTCGATCCGGAAGATGACAAGAGAAAGACTAATAATATACTGCCTCTTTTTAGATGGCTTGGCTGAAGTTTGTTTAAGACGAGGGCTGCAATCAGACAGAAAACTGTTTTGCTGATATCAAGTGAATTCGTAAGCTGTGAATATGTAAGCAAGCTTATAACTGCCTACAGGAGTCTACGACATAGTGACTTAAAAACTACAAAACAGTCGGATCATAATCTTTCTTTGAAACGCATCCGCTGTGTTGCCACTGCGCCTCCATAGGAACGATAAAGTTTCAACTTCATAAAGAGAGAGAAATCATTTACGTCCAATGTAACTCACTAGTAACACAGCAGCAACTGATTTTATCTGCATGCAGGCCCAGTTCAAAAAATACCAGTCATAACTGCTGAACTGAGTGAGTGCAAAGTTAACTACAAAGGCCGAGATAAGCGACGCCAATGCGCGGGGTTTTTTGAAAGGTGTATTGTAACAACTTGCCCATCTGTCCGTATGGTAGACGGTCTGCTTGGGTGTAGAGTCTAGCCTTTGTACAAGCAATTAACAATAACTCAGCATAAAAGAACCAAAGTAATAATTAATATTTATCAAGTTTTCTACATCAGGTCAGCATGAAACTACCCACGTTTATCAGCTTGCAGAATCGTCATGACGGGTGTCTAGATTTTGAACTCTGGCGACATCACGATATTTCAGGTGAAAGGTTAGGGATGTTATCAGAGAAGGTTGCCCAGTATTCCAAAGCCTATTCCGTCCTTAATATGTGCGGAAGTGGAAGATAAGTTAATTACTTAAACAAATTTAACTGGCGAAATTCAAACGACCTGTTGGATGAATGCTGTGGCTGTTCGTTTGTTGGTATCCGTAGGCTCATTCAACCCAGAACTAAACGTGATTTTATTGTTCTGAATTCTGCCAAAATTGGCTGACCGACAAACAAACTGCTTAAGAGCTAGTCCTCGACAAGTTCTCACACTTGGACAAGTATGGAACAGATTACCTTCGAACGGATTTTTCAATTAATCAGACACTCGTTATCAAGTTCGTTAAAGTTTGGTTCATTAATCGAAAACTCGTATAGATTTCACGTTTACCTGGTACACGTTCACCAAGTTCAAGTCAAATTTTAATTAACTACCTGTTGCAAACGTGTTGGTGACCAGCAAAAACATCGATCGAGGGACTGCAACTTACCGTTCTGTTCTGGTCTCCCTATATACAATCATTTTTGCTACACCAACAACGACTAATGTTGAGCGACAACATACTATCTCGAGCACATTGCTTGTCTATCGTTCATCCTCTTTCACAGGTATTGAGATTGAAATCAGGTCGACAGAATAACCAACTTCAAGTTGGATAACAGTTATGTTTGCATGGATTGATCTAATCATACAGCCATCAAATGGGACAGACACCACCATCATAAGTTAAAACCGATCATTCTTCTGTTTAGTATACCTAGAGACCATAAGTGTAACCGAATATTACTCAAACCTTAATTCTGACAGGGTTGAGTGCTGAGTCCAAAGATGACAGAAATTACATTCGAGTGTCATTCTGGAGGAGCCCATCGACTGTACCATCTCGACTATGGACGTTATCATTCAAACAGAAATTTCGGTTCAATTAGTTGCTAGGCTTACGGCATCACGTCAACTTGGTGAATTTAGCAAAACGCTGGATTTTTTCCTTGGATTTCCTCATGCTAACTAAATTTCCTATGCTACGTACGAATAATATTTTAATTTTCACTTAAATAAGATCAGTTCACAACTGTACTGCAAAACAAAATGGTTAAACTGATTCATACGGGGAAAACACAATGATGGGGAAATCACTAGAGGTTTTCCCATTACTTGTTATCGTAATATGTTGAACTCAGTAGTGCGAATTAAATGGGCGTTGCCGTATAGTTATATTATACTATTTAGCTTTTGTGTGGATGTGGACTTACTCTGCAGTAAGTTCTAGCTTAGCATAAATTAATAGTTGCAGTACTGTTAGCTTCTAACTACCCATGTCCGAAAGATAATCATTGCGACGTTGAAACTGCGGTGGTTTTACCCGATCCTCACGACATGCATGTTCACGCTAGTTCATGAACGCTGCTTTGTTCAACTCACCAGTTCTGCAATTGATAAGAGAGTGAACGTTCCACATGTTGGAAATTGTCTGACCTACTAAAGAGCACGTTCTTCCGGTTAATCCCGTTTTTATAAATAGATCAATTGAGAGGATATTTTGGCCCTGGCCTGAATTTTGCCCTCTGAAAAGAAAACAGTATGCCCATAGCGGCTAGGCGCTGTATACACAAACCAACGAATGCATATTGTCGAGTCTCAACAAATTACTGCTCAACAGCGGTGTTTAGTAATTCCACCGGTAAAGCTATTAAAACAATCCTGCTTTGAAACAAGTTAAATCCTGCACAATCATGTCTAGTGGGTTTCAACAGGCAAGCAGTGAGAACGGCGAGCAATTGAGCCCAAATCTGACGTTTCTGAGCTTACTCTATGGCATCTTAACACTGCTGACACAATGCTTACAGTGTTTGTGCAGATATGTTTCTCTCACTGCTCCGAGTCAGCCGAACTTTATTTTCTCGGGTTGTATTCCTCGTGGAAGGGGATATATCTCGCGTGACTATCAATTTTGCGTCGTAAAAGCCATTGTGTAACAACTTTTCGTTGCGAGTACGTACGTGTAGCTTCCTATACACTTTGGACTAATTCGATTTGTCAGTTTCACTAGCCACTATAAGTAAATGTGAAGGTAAGTGACATTATTCACACACCACTTGAAAAAATAATGTGATCATTTCAATCTACCAATATCTGTGGTTGTTTTAAAGAAATCAACCTCATTTTTGAAGTCGAGTACTAGAATCGGACGGAAACCAGAATACTCCAAATAGAACAAATGAGTTCACTTTTTTAGTAGGTTAGTAAAAAATACTACAACAGGGTTGCAGTAAAATTACAAGCCCACTTTAAATGATTATATTACGAAGTATCTATTAATTAGCTTCCAAATTCTACACAGTTCACTTCCATACACTTAGCAAAAGTTTAAGCCGGACTGCAAAGTTTACACTGTTCTTCCTATCAGGTGACAATTCGGTGGGTCATGATGACAATGAAACGACTTTCTAAACTCAGTCTACTGTGCTTCAAAGGGTGGTTCATTTGTGTTTGCACGAGTGCTGTGGGTTATCCAATCCAATATACGCAACCTACGAAATGAAAGCAGCCTGTGTGTGACGTTGTACACATCTCAGGAAGTGTTATCTCGTTTGAAAACCACTCCCGTTAGCACACGTGAACTTCGCCACTGTACTGCCACATGGATTAGAGTTTCGCTCGGCAACCAGCCTAACCAGTTTAATCACAACCGTGTTTGGGAATGTAATACAAATCATAAATGATTGACCTCCACTGGGTTTTTATTAACTTGCATAGTACCATCTCTGTCTGGAGCGATATCCGTATGCCTCAGACAGTTGGATTTACATTCTACTCACAAATATAACCGTGCCACCATTCTCGAAACGAATGCTTACAAACGCTAACCCAGACTTCATTTTAAACTACGGTAAATTAATTAGTGTTTGGTGAAAACCGATTTATTCCTGCTTCTATTATTAGACCACGAGAGTATCTCAAAATTCTTCTAACTATGCTTGTGGAAACGCTCACAGAAACAAGTTTGTACTCGTGTACTCGACACTAGTCTTAAGGTTCTGTTTGATAAGCTAAAAGATAATGATCGATCTACTGAACAGAGGAGATAGACCTATCAGGAACCTTTGAGCAACATAAATGACTTCCTGCAGCGTTGCTTATGTCCCGCGGGTTTAGATGCGTTTGCTTGAAGGACGAAGTCGGATCTTTTTCAAATTCCTTCAGCACTGCATCTTTTGCTGTGGGATAGTAGAGACTATCTCGTTTGGGTGACTCTGTTTGTCGGTAATCATCATAACCATTCGTCACCCTCGTGTTATCGATCTGCCACAGCAGACCCGGACATGTCCCTATATGTACTTTGCTAGTGATTGTCATTTCTGGAGCGATGTTATGATTCGGACTTTGTTGTGTTGGCCCACCCCTCGTAAGTCAGCGTGACAGGGTTTGATTCTATGGACAGATTCCGAGTGGGCGTCGTGGTGATTTTCTCCAACATCTCCGCTCATTTCGAAGGGAAAAATATAACTTCTAGAGAACCGTTCAGTACGTCGACTGGCAGTGAACACTGAATGCAGACACTTGATTAATGACAGTTGTGAAATTATCTCTGACATACTGGATGACCTTATAATTATGTTGACTGATGTTAAGAGTCAACACGTTAAATAATTGTGTTTCTGCAAACTATCTATAGATAACTAATCATTTTATGCTTACAGTTGATGTAAGGAGACAAAACATTAACTCTCGTTAGTATCCGTCCGCTTACTTGCTTGATAACATGAAGTTAGTTAAAACCTAGGAGGTATAAATTAGTTATCAGCCAAAATACGTACTACAGAGTAGTGCGAACTATGAAAGAGAGACAACCACATAGTGGACATACGTTTATGTGTTCAAAACACAGCATAACCAAAAACAATAACAATGGTAGTTCTAACCCATTCACCAGCAAATGACCACCAGGTGAGCTGACAGTCTTGTCGTCATTC
>LOND01001676.1:17872-29802 GCA_014220965.1 Paragonimus kellicotti | reverse complement strand
TTCATCTTCACCTTCAGCGACACAACAGGAAGACAAACACAGTATGTCCTGGAAGTCCCTTCCATGAGACAGTGGTCCAGTCAGCCACTCATGACAGCACCGGAATTTCGCATAACTGCGATCTTCTGATTTGGCACGATGGGGGAACAGTAGCTTACTGAAACTTTGCCCGCCAGACGACAGTGATAGGGTCACATAAAAATACAACAAACCCTCGAGCCAGTGTTTCTGTACGTAGCCTGTTAGGAGACGCCAGCGTAGCCACAAAGACCAACATGCAGAATATCGTTAGTTAGTTGCACAAGAGTATGGAATTTCGTTTGAAACCCTTCAAAAAATTGAAATGACCATGACATTTCAAAGCGTCGTCGACGATCCAACTGTCCATCGGTTTTATTGCAGTTGTAATGACCATTGCACTGGCCAGACTGATCCAAGCGTTCGTCAACGAATATCAGAACTTATTATCAAGTGGCTGATCAATTCGATGAAGCAGGACAGATGAAAACAACGCAGCCCGACGTCGTCGATTGCGAAGTTGATTTAACGAACTCCATTACTTCATTTATTTGACTGTCATTGGTGGTTCATTGGTTTGATATCGGAGAAAAACTCTATGGGCGCAAAAGTTACTGATTCAAACCGTACCTATCGCAATAACGTAGTATCAGTCCAACTGCGCGCCAGGTACGTTGCATTTATAGATTAACCTAATGGCACAAGTAAGCGGATGAACAGAGTAAACAAAATTTTGAAACCATACGACCTGCATCTCTTCTCTGTTACGAGCGGTCAGCATTATTATTATGCTTCACGTCACCGCTGACTTTCGAAAAAGAATCCACCACCTGGTCCACCTGTGTTCTGCGTCTGGATATTGCACAGACAACGTCATTTCAATATTGTTTTGAAGCAATAATGCCAATCCAGCTTTCCAATAACGAATTGTTCCCAAAGCACTTCTATAATAAATTGATATTTTGCTTAAATGGGTGTGAAAAGGTCTAATTGGCGTAGATCATCTGCTACCCGAAAAAAGCCCAATCCCAACCATAGAGTTTGTGTCGACAGATCAAATGGTCAGATGTAGTCGAAGAAAATGTTTCAGGTGTGACCAGTTTTATTTAAATATTAAGTTCAGGTTTACTTTAAGTCATTTCTACCCGTGTACTTTAGCGGCGGGCTTCAAGGGACGTTTCAATTTTCTTTATAATATCAGCTGGTCAAGCTAAGTAACTAGGGTGGACTACGCTTTTCCTTAACAATAGGTTGGTTTAAAACATAAACATTCATCACTATTCAAAAGCCAGTATACACATCTCGGAGGCGTCCATAATTGTGTGATTGAAAGAATGAAAGTATTTATGGCTAGTCGATAGGTGCACTGAATAAACAGAGTATGGGTGACTGAGGGTTTGCACGACATCATTCATCTACTCGACCAAGTTATGGCCGATTTACACAGATGATGGGTGGGTGTGTGAACTAAGATGTGAACTTCAAAAACTGACATTTTTTGACATGCTCTGTTTATTTTCTCCAACGATTGGAAGTGCGAGCTAAGTGTACTGCGGTCTAGCTGGCATACGAGGTAATGGCTATGGTGATGATTAGTATGATGATTGTCACCCCTACAACGTGAACGACTAACAATTAAGGTAAGTGTAGACCGGTTGTTCACCCAACCGCCATTCGCTTGCCTGTGTATGCATGGTAAGTAGCTCCGTTTACCAGGAACGTTCATATTAACTGCTAAGTTATGTTTGCGTGTTACTATCGAGCCAAGATTAATTTATGACCAGCAAAGCCCGTCGCCTGTCCAACCGGCATCTAGGCTAGCATGTCTACCAGTCGACTGCACGCGGTGTGAAGTCACCACCTTTGTGTTGGCGTCCAGACGTCGACAGGCACACATGCACACATGCAGACAAACGCATGCTAGCCATAGATGAGTAAATACCCATCCGTTCCTAGTTGATTGTGTTTTCGGCCATCTGGAACGGTGAACGCTAACAGTTTAGACTGCCATCGTTCTTCCCCGCCCTTCCTTCTGAATGCCCACCTCATCTCACCTGTGTCGTCGAAGGTGAGGTGTTAGTTTTTGACGCAATCACCCAACAGTACTAACATATGTGCTATGTATAGGAATTAATTCTAAGAGTGCACACTCTCTCACATAAGCCTGTCTGCATACAAACAGAGAAGGACACGACCGCAAACACACACGATCTGCATTAGAGACTCTTATGAATACCAACAAACAATTAGCTTATTTAAATGTTTTAGAATACCTCAGGTTAGAATGTCATACTAACAGTGTAGAAGCAAATGACATTTGTACCCGATGCGACCACCCGTGAGTTACACATTCTAATTGTTCGGACGTCTTCTGTGGCGTTTTACAAGCAGAAGATGAGCGAGGAAGTATGTATGGATGAATTATGCAATTGGATTTAACGAGAATCGACGATGCGAATCTTGGTGAAACTAAATCGGGAGCGTTTCTGTTCCATTTACTAGTGTTCCATTAGTCGAAGGTGTGGAAGGGATAGGATGTTCGGTAATTGTCACACGTTACAACTGGTCACACATTGTAGTGTACTCTATGATTAGTCTAGGGATCTTTTGAACGACGTTTTGAAAGAAGGAAAACTCACTTCTTGTCGTGCGTTTCGTATTCGAGAGTTCGAGTTGAAATCGAATCAATCATAGCTCAATTGTGAGAGGAAGTATTCGTTTCTTAGAGATAACTAAAGAATTTCATTTTCATTTTCAAAAGTTAATTCAGAATATGTATTGGCCAAAACCGGAACAAGCAAGTAGTTCTTTCCACACCATTTTCATCTCAAAATGTCTCTTTAGTATTTATTGTTTTTCCTATCTGAGCGTTAACTATGATTTGTCTAAACTTGTCAGAACTGCTATCTATTTTCCCGTAATTATAACTGTAGTCGAGATACCTTTAAAATAATCAGGTCCATATTATGACAATCGTTCCACTGGTTGCTCAGAACGCTGTAGTGTGAATGCGCTGCGACAAACCACTCTCTAGGACGCATGCCAGTTGAGCCTTACATTATCGGATAGGGTGAGTGTAAGCTGCGTAAATGAGCCCGGCTATACAGGATAACACGACTGATGTGCAGATCGCTTCGAAGTGCACAACTGCTGGAAAGTCACCGTTTTCTTTGGTTATGTATGAGCGGCTGATGTTACCCAGAACTGGGTGCAGATCGATTTCGTGTGCACCCAGTAGTTTCGATACTTGCGACACTGTATGTAATGTGAACACTAACAGCGTGTGAAATTTTTTCCTAGTAAGCTGTTACTCACAAGTTGGGTCGAACGAGTGAGACACAGATGTCCCACTCCTTGCTATTCAGGTGAATACCTTTTAACACCTGATTTTTGTATCTACCCCAGTCTGTAGTGAATAGCAGTTTTTCTGGTCATCAACTACGTTTTTGAAGTAGGATATACCTTTGTAGGCGAAGAAGAATTTTTGACAGTTCTGTGAACTACACTCAGGCAGACTGTGTAATGATCAAACCGCTGACAACTGGGTAAGTGGGTGCACATTCTTATGCTGTCTGATGAAACCACAGACTCAGTTAGACCAAACTAACCAGTTGGTGGTAGAAGACGATTGTTTTCGGTGTTATTATCCCAGATATAACAATGTGCAAGTACATTCAGAACGGAGTATTGTGAGAAGAAACGGAATATCGTTACTTGAGGAAACTGCCTTCTATTACTGAATGATTTTACAACAATGGTCTATATTTTTCAGATGGTCACACACTAGATAACATTTTTAGCAGAAATCATGCTTGATTTTCAGGTACAGATTTTTTTACCTCGGCACTCCGAGTTCTGCTGTAATTCTCCAGGGTATACAAGTAACCACTAAAGAGTGTCGCTTAATCGTTCTATTTTTATGTACGAATATGTTCTTCAGTTAGTTGATTCGGTGACAATTGAAATCATTTGATTGTTTTACAAAGTATCACTGATTACGAGTAGGTTCACTGCTCGATGGCATGGATAGGACAGTCGAATTCTAGGCGCATACAGGTACTAGCTAATCGCCAATCTGTAACGGTGATCCGAAACACTTCACAAGTGAAGGGACTTCTTGAAGGAAAGATGGTAGTGACTCAGATGAATTATTGTAGTCACATTCAGAATTGGCAATCCTTTGGAATATAGACAACGGTTTTGAATCTGTCCAATATAATCTGGTATTAATGATGACGTACATCGAAACCGGATACCTGATTAACCAACTCCACCTGTCTGATATATCAACTCGTGTTGAACCGTATACACCGATAGAACTAACCAAATTATATGGTAAACATCATCGTGAACAGTCCTCTACCCTTATCCCTTGTTTACAATCAGGGTAAAAATTAAACGTCATATCTTATATCCTAATATTTCTTCAGTTCATTATTCTGTTCACATCTGTAACCAGCTCAATTATGTTGGACAAGGTCTTTGTTTCAAAAGCGAAATGTTACCGAAGCAGGTGTATTCATGGACCGTATGCGAGTACTGCTGATTTAAAAATATGTTCTACTAGAAAGCTGCACTTTCCGCATTCTGGGTTTGTCGTTTTTCCCCCGGACAAAACTGATTTGATGTCCTATGGTCCAAAAGATATGTGGGACTCAGTGCACCTGAGGCATCTGGCTCCCATGTGTAACTTAGATGGATTGTCTGTTATACTCGTTGGACAGTTGAATAGCCCCTCGATCGCAACAGATGCAGGATATCATACGCATTATTGGATATACTTACGTGAAACGTTTAGCATGAGTGATTTCCAAATACTTGAAGTATACTGGAAGAAACAGTAACGAAAATGAACAGACTGCACTTAAACATGAAATTGGTACAATCTTATTTGAGTCACGCACACACTCGTGCACGGAAAGTCAAACGTAGGATACTGGGATAGAGAGACAGCGGAGTAGCCAAAGTTAAAATACTTTTCCTATTTCGAAGTTAACTCTAGATAACGAATGTAATCTGCGTTTGTTACAAATTCCAACAACAAGTTTTTCATTTGTAAACAGAGCTTTAAAATTTGGTCACCTTACAGTTCTTTTCTCCCCTGACCTTCTTGAGTCCCGATGAAGTTGATTAGCACACAAGCCCTATTACAATAAAAATGTTGCAATCAGTTCTAAAACTTGATGCGTTTCAATGACATCGATAATGCAGTGTACCTCAACAAAGTATGCTTCATTTTTCAAAGCTAAATCCGATTCACATCGGCTGAATTAACACCTACTAGTTTCATATCTGTCAATATAGTAGTGTTCGCTTAATAGACAACGAGCTTGAATAATTCACACTATCTAGACCTATATCCCCTACGGAGAACGTTCTCCAAAAATTCTGTTTCCTCCTCACCCTCCGAAAACACAGCTGAAAGGGTTGGAACAGTTAGTTCGCACTGAACTCGGTCGACTTACGTTGTCGAAGGTTGGCTGGATCTAAGTAATTTATCACCTCCAGTTGGTATTGTAATGTTGTCTTAATCTGATACGTTGAAGCCCATTACTACATCCAAAGATTGAGTTAGTAACGGACAGGAAACGGTCCAAAATGTGTATTAAGGAACCCACATAATGTTTTTTTTATAACTTTACGACGTCCGATTATTGCTTTATGTAAACGATGGTTGATTAGCTTGTACAGTTATCTTCTGAAACGCACCTCTGTCAAAAATCACTTGAAGCGGTTATAATTTATGGAAGACGATCTACTTTTAAACGCATGTTGCTATATGTTCCGATCATCCGGATCAGTTCGCTTCAAACATTTCACCAAGTCATCAATTCCGTCCGTTCCACACCAATACGTCATGAGGAAAGTAAAACTCATCCAAACATATTACAGTAGGTCAATCAGATTGTAAAAGATAATCCCAGAGAAATGACATTAAAAGTATGCTAACCGTGAGGGCGTTTACATCTTTCTGTCGCTGAATGGATGTGTCGTCAAATGTTTTGTTAAAAAACGGAAGTGCTTCCAGAGACTTGTTGAAATCATTATTTGTTGTTTGTGTGAAAATTTCAAATGAAGTTGAAGAGAAGACACTGTCTGTTACGGTGACGAAACGAAAGTGAACAAACTTGTCAACTCAGACAGTAACCCAACACCAACAAAATCAACGTCTTAAGTAACAAATCCTTTTTAATTTTTAATCTTCCAGTATTTGCTTCCTACCCTCTCGTTATTCGGATCATGTGAACAATTTTTTGACAAACTGTTCAGATTATAACTCGGTGATCCGTGTAGTGTTATTTTACTATGTTAACTTCCTAACCGACTATAGGTTGTTCCTAACTCTTTTCGCTGTTTCGTTTTCCGTTTATTTACATAAAAATGGTTGATGTTGGCAGATGTGATAAACTGCTAGTTGAGAGGATATCATGATTATTTTCTAAATGTTTATCAAGTCATGATCGTTTTGTACAACACGGAGCTCCTTAGAATGATATAAATATAGCTGACAGTCCTTTACTTTTTAATAAATGAACACCTCTTCTACTCAGGTGCACAGGTGTTTGGTTTCAGACTACCTTGTCTCATCTCAAACCTTTTCTTGCAACTGGCCAGACAAACAAATAGGTTACTAGATCTTTCGATTGCCATACTTACGACGTTCCCACTTTTCACGTATATAGTGAGTCTGTTGGTAATCAATAGGGGATTTTGTACCAATGTCATTGGGTATATTGCGGAACACAACCGAACTTTTCAGTCACTAGGAGTAAGATCAGAGCACTCTCGGATGGACTTAATTAGCCGGTTTTGTAGATCGACTTTCGAGTTCTGCTTGGGCAAACTAAAATTTTCCATCGAACAGGTCTGTGAATGGTTGGGAACTCGAAATGGTTGGTGCTTTCCACAGATAAATGCAGAAAGATCAGCATATGATCAACAACATCATAAATCGGTGCCAACATTTAACGCCAAGGGTGTTCTAGTCTGTGGAAGTGAAGCTGAGATATGACGTAATCATAGGTTGATGAGGGCATCACGGTTGCTGTGTCCAGTCGAGAAAACAGAAAGTACCATTGCCATTTCAGTATTAAAATCGGTGAAACACCATTGACGTATAAAATTTTGTTTAGATCATAACGTATGGAAGCGCCACGATTCGGTTGTTATTGTCAGGGCTGGTCAGCAAACACGCTCTGACCTGAACAAGACAACTGAACGACTGATGGATTGGTCACCTATGATGATGATGATGATGATGATGATGATGATGATGATGATGATGATGATGATGATGATGATGATGATGATTGTAACGATCCACGTCTGATCGTTGAGTTACGCGTAGCCCAAAACGGATCCCCAAAATGAAAACAAGATTGGACCCAACAATTTCTACGGTACTATTAAAGAAATGCATCAGTAATTACAAAAAGCAAACCTCAATCGTTCGCGACGATAGTCTCGTCCAGCAAAATCAACAGTTTCTCAACAGAACCAGCAAGGTCAAAGGTCAGCCGTCACGCCAGTAAGCCAGGACAAGAATGGCTACTCGCGCCAAGAACAGTTAATGACAGAATAGTTCAATAAAACAAAACAGGGTGGGTGAGGTAGTGGGAACAAGTGTCAGGTTAGGGGGAAAATAGGGAATGCAAACGATGGAGACGAATTTTCTCAGTTCATGGATCAACAAATTTACAGCGCCCGCCAAAATTCGTCTGCATCTGGCAGACCGCTGGTAGTGCTGCACAGTTCTGGCTCCCTACCTACCTATACTTAATATAACTATCCACACGACATACGTTGGAGACCTCGCGAACCGCAATGTCTAACAGTCATGCCCCTCTAACAAACAAAGGCGCCTCACGTCTCTCTTCAATAGACCTGCCTTTGTGCGAACCTCTACAGTACGGACTAGTTCATCACTGTCTACTTCGCATTTCGTAACTCGGCCCAGGGGCCACTGGTCTCTAGTCAGTCCGTCGGATACAACAAGAACAACGTCACCCACCTGAAAATTACGTTGCCTCGTCAACCACCTCTGGCGCACTTGCAACGATGACACATACTCTCGAGACCACCTTCTCCAAAAGGTAGTTACCATGTGATTCGCTTGTCTCCAACACCTAGTGTACCTATCTACCAGATTGGATTCTGGGGCCAACCCTGTATTGCTCTTCAAGAGAAGTAAGTCATTCGGGGTTAGAGCGATGTTGTCAGGACCGTCTGCGGCAACAGGAACCAATGGTCTGTTGTTTAATATACGCTCTACTTCAGCCAATGAAGTTAAGAGGGTTTCGTCATCGGTTCGTTGCTCTCGGCAGATTGCGCTCAAAATACATCTGACAGATCGAATCAATCGCTCCCACAATCCACCCCGGTGACTAGCATACGATGGGTTGAAGTGCCACTGAATTCCCTCTTGTAAGAGCTTGTCATTGACGG
Source organism: Paragonimus kellicotti (assembly GCA_014220965.1). Taxonomy (NCBI): domain Eukaryota; kingdom Metazoa; phylum Platyhelminthes; class Trematoda; order Plagiorchiida; family Troglotrematidae; genus Paragonimus; species Paragonimus kellicotti. Next base: position 21,339 of record LOND01001676.1, on the reverse strand, counting down.
ACTCGCTACCTAAGTTGCGAACCCAGCCTCTAAGCTCTTTGTCAGCGGCTACAAAATTGTTACCGTTATCAGAAAAAATAGCCTCATGCCTACCTTTGCATCCCAGGAGACACTTCGACCGCACTGATCTGATCAGATCTACTTCTGCCGCTCTAATCTCCACTAAACTCAGGGCGCCGGCTTTCAAAATCAATTCCGAGCGCCCACCATAGGGCTTAATAATGTAGCACTTGAACCGGGCAAGCCAAACTACGGCTTTGAGCAATCGAGTCCAATTTGAATACCGAATGATAAGGTTATGCAGGCCGTTTGCTTGTACGACAAAGTTGGCGTAAGCCGGTGTCTTCTTTAGTACGATGTTGTTGGGCTCACCGAGATGGTTGGGTTTCGGAGGCCATGACCTGCAAGATCGACTCAAGAACTTAAGACCTTTCAGCCACTTTCTTCCTAGTAGGCCGCCCACCAAACCGCGCGAAGCTAAGTCAGCCGGGTTTTCTTCGGATCTCACGTGCCTCCATCGATTGGGCGCCGACGACTGGTGGATCACCGAAATGGGGTTAGCTACAAACGTGCAGAACCAATTTAACAAACTGTGTACACGGCAGAGGACAATTATGAAATCAGCCCGAAAGTAACAATATCGGAACATCCGACCCAAGTTGCCAACGATGATTCCATGTAACCTCACGGTTATGACTGCTGAGATTAGTTTGTGTCGCGGGATAGTCACCGCTTTGGATGGTGCAACTCTAGCCTTGCTAAACAGCAGTGCACTATTTCTGGCACCTTCATTTGAGTTAAAGCATCCATACGCTACTGCTCCATAACCCCCTTCCGAGGCATCACAAAAAATATGCAGCTCGGATAGCTCTGTCACAATAGCCTGCGAAAACAGCATGCAGCGTGGAACTCGGAAGTCATCAAGAGCCTTTAAGCTTGTCAACCAAGGCTTGCCACTCTCTGCGATCTTCTAGACACAATCGGTTCGTTCCATCCGAGACCACTCTTGCACAACTTTTGGAGCATACGTTCGCCTGGCAGCAGCCCTGGCGAGAAGAAACCCAAATGGTCGTATGGCGAGGAGACACAGGATAGCATCACTCTCCTAGTCTCCGCTCTGTCTAGAAGCTGGAGGCTCAAGCGCAACTCATCAGTTTCAGCGTCCCACTGGATACCCAGAGTTCGTTCTGATGGTAAGGATTTGGCTACAATATCTGCTAGGGAGGATGAGAGCTCTGAGGTCGGTATTGATGTCAGCACCTCACGGTCATTCGAAACCCAGTTTCTCAGCCGGAAACCTCCTCTTGCCAACATGTCAAAAACCCTATCACAAAATGTTTTGCTATCTCCACGTTGGAAACAGAAACCAGACAGTCATCATAAAAACTCTTCCGAAGTGATTCGCGGGTGGAAATTTCATACAACGCCCCACAGTCCTCAGAGGTACGTCGTAATGCATAACTCGCACAGAAGGAAGAGGAGGTAGCGCCGAGGGATGGGAAGCCATTTTGTAACCTACTGGATCTCTTACAAGGTCATGTTCGGGGCACCACAAAAACCAGAACATACCTCGGTCACGAACGGGGATGCATTCTTGCAGAAAAATCTCGTCGATATCCGCCGAAAGTGCCAATTTCTCCATGCGAAATCGTGGCAATACGCCTACCAGGTTTGTACTCAAGTCAGGGCCCAGATGCAGCCTGCCATTCAGGGACAGTCCCAGGTATTTAGCAGCGCAGCCAAAAACTACTCTGAGCCTCCCTGGTTTCTTAGCGTTTAGTACAGGGTGGTGTGGCGGGTACCACCGGTGCGGGTAGCTTGGATCCAGATGAGCTTGTGGGACCCTTTTAACATACTCACGTTCAATGTGATGCTGTATCACGTTCGCGTACTTTGAGAACGAATCTGCATCACGTTTTAACCTCCTCTTCAAGTACGACAAACGTTTCTGAACCATTTTGCAGTTAGGAAAGGTGAGGTGCTCACACTTCCAAGGAAGGGGCACTTCATAGTGCCCGTTATGCGTCCAACGCATACGACTGTATTAGTGACAAAACCACCGAATCCTCTCTGGAAAGTGTGGGGCCATTCGGTGACCTATTATTGGGCTCAATATCATATAAGACCCGAATCTGTTCCACCAAAGTAAGAACGTCCTGTGACAGCCAGTTGACGGACTCCTTCGTCCGGCATTCACTAGTCAAATGTCCGCGCAACATACATCCAAATAGAGTCGTCACTGAGTATGGTTGTCTACATACCCCTAGCCTTTGATCTAGGAGCCAATGCACCTCGGGCACGTCGCAACCGAGGAGAATAGTGACCTCACTACCCTCAACCTTACCGAATGTAACGTTTGGGATGGGACGCTCGTCGGACTGTATTGACCTCAATTCTGGAGCTGGCTTCACGCTTTGGTCCTCCAAATACTGTTCCACCTGAGCATCCCGATCAACTGAATGCTCCCGCACGGGGTAAGCGTCAACATGAGCATATTTATCTTCAGCTAGATCAAGCAACAATCTAGCCCTCTCAACTTCCATTCTAGCCTGGGCCAGCTTACGCTCTAATGCGACTTCTGCTATGACTTCACGTTCCTTAAGCTCAGCTAGCAACAACGTAGACCTAGCTTGCAAACTCTTAAGACTGCGTGTGGATCTACGACTAAAACATGAGCCAGAAACTGAAACAGCATCTACAGAACGGCGGACTTGCCTGTCACATCCGGAATCTTCCTTGGGTTCCATGAGTTCGGAATTACTTGGTATCAGCAAAATTCCAAGTTTCGTCAGATTGAGTACTGTAACGATCCACGTCTGATCGTTGAGTTACGCGTAGCCCAAAAACGGATCCCCAAAATGAAAACAAGATTGGATCCAACAATTTCTACGGTACTATTGAAGAAATGCATCAGTAATTACAAAAAGCAAACCTCAATCGTTCGCGACGATAGTCTCGTCCAGCAAAATCAACAGTTTCTCAACAGAACCAGCAAGGTCAAAGGTCAGCCGTCACGCCAGTAAGCCAGGACAAGAATGGCTACTCGCGCCAAGAACAGTTAATGACAGAATAGTTCAATAAAACAAAACAGGGTGGGTGAGGTAGTGGGAACAAGTGTCAGGTTAGGGGGGAAAATAGGGAATGCAAATGATGGAGACGAATTTTCTCAGTTCATGGATCAACAAATTTACAATTGATGATGATGATGATGATGATGATGATGATGATGATGATGATGATGATGATGATGATGATGATGATGATGATGATGATGATGATGATGATGATGATGATGATGATGATGATGATGATGATGATGATGATGATGATGATGATGATGATGATGATGATGATGATGATGATGATGATGATGATGATGATGATGATGATGATGATGATGATGATGATGATGATGATGATGATGATGATGATGATGATGATGATGATGATGTGATGATGATGATGTA
>LOND01001675.1:57784-82075 GCA_014220965.1 Paragonimus kellicotti | reverse complement strand
CTTACCAGTGATCATCATCTTTAGGCTGCTGCCTTCGTAAAGTGGTAGTCAATTAATTCGAGACAAATTTTGGTAGGCGTACCTCGGCACTGTGCCACTTAATCATGTGTTCCTAAACTTTGTTTAATATAAGTCGTCCACCATTCACAGTCAGTCGCTGCTTTCGAATTTACACATCCGTCAACCAGCCTCATTCGGAGCGAATTTCGCGTTTGTTATGGTACATCAGCAACATATAACCTTTCTACAACCAGGGATTGAATTCCGATGCTGCTTGGTCGTGTTTACTATGTGGTACATTGGCGCTGTAATGGACACGGTTTTTCTCGTCAGAACTCGGCTGGGGTTCGAATCCCGGCAGTGGCAATGATTTGCATTACCGACGAATTCTAGCAACAATAACGTTAGAATCACCGCTTCTTTTCAAGGTGACTATTTGAAACGTTTACATGACTGTGGAAGCTGCGACTGATCGTGGCTGGGGTTTACATTCTACCGTGTCTTTTATTCAGCATTTAGTAACGAATTCTCTCCCAGCTGTTGCTTCAGTGTTGCTTCTGTACGAAACTGTAATAGGTCGCTCTGACTCCTGATTTCATCATCATCATAGACAGCAATACATCAGTGGTTCACACTGATGCTTGACTGCCACACAACCACGAAGAACAAAGGAAAGAAAAAAAACTTATATAGGAAGAAAGAAGAAAACAGAGGAGGGGAGGGGAAGTGGACCTAACTACTAAAAATAGCTACGTCTATATTCAAACATACAACATCAAGGCAGCAGCCTAAAGATGATGATCACTGGTAAGTTGGCTAGTGACTAGAGACAAGATGTTCTTAGGCCGTCAGTCAAAATGTATGAGGGAGCCCCGTTGTTTCATTTGTTGAATAAGGGAGTTTAGCAATCACATACGGGAGTTTGCGTCCAACCACAGCGTGAAGCCGTCAATGAAGCAACTTTCAGGTGTAATATACGCACGCAATCTCGACTGACGGAGACCAAATATGGACTATCAGTACGTTCTCGGCTAAGTCCTGATAAGTATGTAGTGGTCAAGTATGAATTACTGAATAGCCGAATCAAATGCAAGTGCTTTTCACAAAGCTATATTTATAAAAATTCAGCGCATGGAACACAAGAGTTACGTAGCTCAGCTAAGTCACGAAAATCAAAGGTTTGGATTCGTGGAAGGTGTTCGCCATCATTTGGGATGACCACTACAATAATTCCAATCACCAGTGTTCGAGGGGCATAGTTGGTGTGGAGTTGCGTGTAAGTGGTTGAATCGAAATCGAAGCTGTGACTACGCACGTAATACGACGAAGCTGGAAAATTGCGTGAAAGATCCGTATAGAATCGTTAAGCGATTGCTTAAACAGAAGAAGGAGCAGATCGGTGTGCACAAATTTTGTATTTTCTCACGAGGTCACTCTGCCCCCAGTGGAATATCACACGTGAGTGGTGCTAAAATAACTTTAAGAGATCCAGTTGTGAAAAATCTGGGCTTCGGCCAACAACACAGTGTCGTTGGTGGATTCCTAGCGTGAACTGTCTGAGAAATCCTGTGAGGGCATTTAATCCCCCTGGATCATACGGTAGGTTCCATATAAGACAGTGGGACGAGTGGGTGCCCAGTCCAAATGTGAGATGTCTGGGCTTCCGGTGTAGCACTGTAGTTCAGATGGTAAAGAGCTTGCTGCGTCTGAGCTTGCTGTTCGAACATTATTCTGCACATTGTTCAGCTGGTCCAACGAAGTCAGTTAATTCAAACTAATTGAGAAGTTCCTGGCCACTGGGTGATCGGTCGGAGTGAACAGAGCATCTGATTGACCTCTTTCGATTTGACCGGGTAATTTGAACATCATTAACACATGACTGTTTGTAATTTTGAACATCATCACTCAGTCACGCCGGCTATGATGTTACCGGCGGTGTGGTAAGCACGTTAGACTCATAACACATGAGAGCAGAAGTGTATCTTTCTGCTCGGGCAAGGATATGGCCTACTGATGAGCTCTAATAAGAGCGAAACTCGAGTCTAGTGCTCCCTTTCGAAGTGGGCTAGCCGAAAGGCTTATCTGAATGCGAACGCTGCGATCAAGTGTGTGGTGTTCAATTTGAAATACGTTGTTTTTGTAGTTGGCTCTAATTCAGTCAAAGCCCGGATTGTTCACAATTGGGTCTTTTCTAAACTGTCACCTCTACCGTACTACTTTTCAACAGAATAATAACTGAACGAAAGTGAATTATTCAATTATTCAAAAATGGAAAATAACCTACAACAGAATTCAGTTAGGTCAGGGATAATTTGCTGTAGGTGGGTGGGTAGGAACGTGATCAGACTAATAAAGAATAGATGAGGTATACTATCGAACGCTCTAGACAGTCTGATTGTTACGCGCCAAGAATGATTCGTGGCGAACCACGTATAATGAATGTCTGAAGAGTTTACATACCAACACCAGTTTTGAGATTTCACTTATATAGCACGTGGGACATACTTAAATGGTGTTTAAACTTAGTATCACGTGAACTAGACTACCTTTTTTAGTTTAACCACGTAAATCACTTAACAGATGAATAAACCACGAAATTGTTTGCTATTGAATTACTCAACTGATTCACATTCCTATACACATAAAATGAAAATCACTTAGGCTGATACTCGTTTTGTTACGGGCTAGCCGATCACAGGATCAGTATTAATTGTGACGATTGAGGTTTCCAGTCTTCATATCATCAGGTGTTCACGATCATGTGTCATACCAGCTCCTCATGAGGAACAGTCACGATTAGAGAAGTAACCTGACATTAGTGAGTTAAAAACTCTCTAACCAATTGTAGGGAAACAGTGAGTGAAAATTCAGCAATCTACCATAACCATTCGTTTAACAGATATTTTTTTAATGGTAAAGATGTAGTTCTAAGTAATATATCCACCTACAGAATTGTAAACTCCCAGACTTCTCATATAGGCTACAACTTCCACAACAGTATGCTCCAACAGACTACAATGATCAGTCGTTCCAGTGAGGTAAGTCCAGTGAAGGAGAGCAATGCCTTCTACGTAAAGTTTCCCTACCTAACCATTCGCAGTGTGATACATCGCAAAAACAAAAAAAGCTGCTGCAAGCAAATTCGTAACATCTCACTTTATTTTTAGGCACGGAGAAAACTGACTGAAATTCTCAGGTTGCCCACTAAGTGTCTTGCCTCTACAATTGATATGCTACCATCAATCGATGCTTCCTTCTACTCGTTATTGTGGACCCTCTTCAACACATTCGGTGCTGAGAACCTTGACAGGGAAGTTGACCAATACGTACTCTCAAAATGTGGGCAGATTAGGGGCAGTAATGAGGCAGACCTATGTATAGACTGAATAATCTTCGAGCTACTTTAGCAATCGTCAAAAGAGGGAAGTGCTGTAGTTTCGGAGGAACAGCGAAAACACTGCAAGTGAATCAGCGACAGACAAAGAACAAGTCACTCAACCCAAAGGCACTAGGAAGACCGACCCCAACCACGTGTGCAGCTTGAAAACGCTACCTACTTAAGCGGCTCGTCTCCAAGATCTCCTGCACTGGTCGGCTGCGAAACATGACAGAGATCTCGCTGACGCCTTACTTTCGCTGCTCAAATAATGCGAGTGCCCCTTACGGATGAAGCGGCTACGAATCCCACCATTTCGATTGCAAAAAAAGAACGGAAAGCTATTGTAATTCAACAAACGAAAAGTGACGCTGGATTACTGGAATGTTGAATTACTCAGCTTTGCTACTGGGTAAATGGAAGACGAAAATTAGACAGCAATTCTGTCCCCTCACCCACGACTTTGGAAAAAAAGTGTAACTTCCTAAACACACCAACAAAGTAGGCTGTCTCCGCTGAATTGTTCCTGTAAACAGATGTAAAAAAATGATGACGCCCAGACAGAGAAGTGTTTACAAGGCCGAAACAGCTTGTTAGGCAGGCTAATATTTTCCATCCAAAACTGCTTCCTTCCTCGAGAAAACGATTTGGCCTAATCAGTAAGAACAGAAATTCCAAGGACAATCTAGAGGTAATCTTCGCCATAATTTTACTTGATCAGCCTTGATTCCGCTATAGTCATTGATGGGTTGATGACCTTAACTACTATTTTTAGTAACTATCTTTCCATCTTCTGATTCCAGAACGTTTGTAGGTCACCATGCATCAAAGTTATACCCCGTATACTTCTGCCTGTTGTACACACTTCGGACTGAAACAAAGTGTTTTTTTGCATTCGTCTTTTGATTTGACTTGAGAGCAATTTGCCACGACAGTCACGTTAATCTCGGGACCTACGGAGGAAAATTCGATTTCTATCAAGCGCATTACGATTTCGTGGACGACTCAGTATATCCTTCCGCTGGTTTACAACACAATTGCCGCTACATTAAACCAAAATATGCGTCACTGTCGTATCTGACAGCTAATACAATAGAATAAATTCATTCCCATCCACGCTGGGAAAGATCAAAGGAGCGGTTCGTTTGAAACGTTGTCCAGCTCGTGTGTGCATATGCATCGGCTAGTATTCCAATGGCTTAGATACATTGGTCATGCAGAGTGCGCACTGTAACCAGAGCTTGAGTATATTCAGGAGCTCGTATCCAAACGATCAGCGAGCTGGACGATCTATGGTCACACAACACAGTGTGGATTGGCACAACTCACCAGTCACTATAAACATTGAATGAGATAGAAAAGAGAACACAGAACACACGAACTACTGATAGGTGGTACATCATTCACAAGTGATCGCAGATTTCGCATTCCCATTGACATTTCAACCGACATCTTTCAAAGAGAAGTATTCGATTTGAATTTTGTTTCTATTAGAGCTCATTAACAGTGCATATCCTCGCTAAGACAGGAAGTTGAACTCTCGCAACGCTTTCACGAAGCAACGGTGTTGACACTATGCGGATGACCTCACGTTAAGCAGGACCAAATTATGGTAAAAGAACGTCCAGCCACACTCGTTTGCAAGTAACGCTCAGATTATCCGATAGTCCCGTGGGGATGCATGTTAACCATTCTGTTAACTTCAGTGGATGAACCAACGACTGAGATTCCTATCCAAACTGAAATAACAGAAATCATTAAGTCTGTTAAGTGGAAGTGGTTGAGCGTTTGAGTATGAAAATTTGATCGTAGCTGACGTGGGGTAAACAAGGTTGACTCATGAAAACGTGATCGGAGTTCAAATTCCGCCCATGGCAAGGATATGTAATAATGTCACGAGTTAATCACAGTTTCCAATCGCTTACATACCAGCTTAATCCAGTCTATCAAGATAAGATATTAACAATCGTGCTGACGCAATCAGAGAAATGGGTCACACGAAACTTTTTTACAAGTGGACTACACCAGCCTAGTTGTCCAAGATCAATCACGCTTACATTCAATAGAAAACCAACCGCCAGTGTGTCCATGAGAGATCTCTTCACAATGATGTCATGACAAAGGTTCAATTTGTCAGAGTTGTACTGTTACGTTGATCTGACAGGATTGTGCCCCTACCGCCTTACAGTCCAATCGCGCCTATGTGCTGTAGTCTACAGTTTCTATGGTACATTTATTATGCCTGCTACTTAACTGTACCTGAACTCTACATTCGCGATACGACAAAGAACACCAATAGTTCTGCAATCAATTCTCCCAAAACATCAGGACAATTTGTCACAGAAGCCTTAAATTCAACCTGATATGCCTCTGTAACCAATCAAAGAAACAATGGCTGAATGGGCTCATCATCGCTATAACAGTGCATAGATGAAATGAACACCAGAAGTGATTTAGGAGATGGATTGGTAGACAACCCCACACGTCCAACTGGGACTCAAAGCAGATTAACACAAAACGATACGATGTGTATGTAAAAATAGACCTTTGTGAATTAAACACATGGTGATCGAACTGGCTTCGCGCAAGGAAAAGAGTTAACAACATCAGGACCGACTGTGCACGTTCGTTCCAACGGAGTTGGAGATGCCAGGAGTGATATGCGCATACCTCTCTGAATTTACGCAACCAGATACCTCCACTCTTTTACAAGATTAGGAACGTCTGACTAGTTTGATACACTGTGGGTTGATTATAATTAAAGGTGACATGGGAGTGCCGAACCAGAGTTGACCAAATTATTGACCATGACTGACACATAGCGTTGCTGTAGTGACGCCGTTGGAACCGGATCGGAACAGAGAACGACACAACCGAACAGGACAGGACACGGTCCAGACGAGCGCCACTGCATTAAGCTTGTACACCAATCCCAACAATAAAGATCCAAACCATTGACTTAACCTTTTCATTGACTATCATTGAGATATCGTTATTTGTTAGTGGGTACTCAAGCTATCACAGTTAAGAGTTCCACTACAAGTAAAACAGTCACAAATCCGGGTAACTAATCTATCCCGGTTAACAAGAGTAGGACAAAGAGAGTACACTACTGTCAACATTCTGTGCCAAATATGACTTGTAACCACTGGCTACAGGAGTAATCTCTACTGAGGAGAGGTCTTTATGAGGGAAAGGATCGTTGAACGATGGATCAAAGTATACAGACGTTTTCGTTTGTGACAAAATGATGGATGAATTTGTCGAGGAAGTCGCCATGGTCGTGCACTGCTCCGGTCTTCACGATCGACCTAAGCCCTCGTGACAAACTGTTGTCATCCCGACTACACGCCTAGACTGTACTGTCTGGACTTTTGTCTGGTCCATTCTTTTTGGCTTTGCTTTGTTGCTAGTCGCAAACCCTATAAATACGAACGGGTTTGTGACCATGTTGTCTTCGGGCTGAGCGACATAAAGAAGCTCTGTTTGAAGGCCAGTCTTTTTCCTGTGTTCATGCGGTAGCCTCGGGTGGATGGGTTGGATGGGAAGAGACTAACTGACCGCGTATACTCCGTACTCCGTTGTTCATTACCGTTATCCGTCGTGCCATTATCCGCCGTTTCATTGACCGTTATTCCGTTCCGTTTACGCGCTCAAGCCGTAGACGTAGGCACAAAAGAATTTAACCTACAAGGCGCACAATAGTGCGTCAGAAAAAAGCACTTAAATTCATAGGTTTGTATGGCGCACTCGTGGCTGTTTGGGAGTGCATGGCCAATGAGGCATGAATCTATGAGTGTACGGTAGAACTGTTTATAGTTGCATCACTGCTGTCTTCCAAGTAAAGGAGCGAGTTAGAAAAGTGGCACTCAAACAAAGAGAACTCCGATCGCCCTAACGGTTGACTGTGACTGCCGGCGTATTATCGTGTACGGTCGAAAAACCCAGCACAAATTCCCAGAAGCTTGATATGACCTACAATACACCTACTGCATGAAAGGAATCGGAACGAGTCATCACAGTCTTAATCACTGCGTCCCCGAGCTGGGTTGGATATTCAATGTCAAGTGAGTCAGACTTTGGAGACATTGGTTCCAGATAGGGCCCCCAAGAAAACCTTATATCCTGTTGCCTAGCAGACCAGGATTATCAGTTAGAGACTCCGAGTGGGTTTCCAAAAGAAAACCTTGCACCCTGTTTCTTTTGTCCCAAGTGGTTGAACCAAAACTCACTTTGAGGTCCCACAAATCGATATGAAACATGCGCGTGGACGAAAGACATTATGCATCGGAACATGGAATGTGCGTACACTGGTGGTCGGGGAAGCATCGGGGGAGTGGAATACTGCACCGCACTGATCATCACGGAACTGAGCCACTAGGGGCTGAACGTGGCATCCCTGAATGAGACGAGGCTTGCAGATCAAGGTAAGCTCCGAGAAGATGCTGGGTACACTTTCTACTCGATAGGATTCCCGGTAGATGTTGCTCGGGAGCACAAGATCTGTTTCTCAGTACCTGACTGCGTCAATGCTTTGATGATAGGCGAACCGCACGGCATCAGCCCTCGAATGCTGTCTATGCGCCTGCGACTCGGTCGAGGTAAGTGTGCTACATTTATCAGTGTTTATGGTCCAACCAAATCACACTGATGATACAAAGGACCAGTGCTGCGATTAGCGTCCACTACAATCCGCTTGACACCGGTGAGTGGTCGACTGTTGGTTCTGAGCGACTTCAATGCTCGAGTTTGCCGCAAATCAACAGCCTGGCCGAGAGTCATCGGACCTCATGGCATTGGTTCAGTGAGTGATAACGGTGATCGTCTGCACCATTTGTGGGCTATTAACGAGTAGGACATCACTAAAATCTGGTGCAAACACTCTGATAGCCAACTAAACCGTCCTTTTACCACTGCTTGGGAGACCGTGAAAGGCCAGCCGGAAAAATATGTCAAAGTTTATTATGCCGTCGCCAGAAATTTGGCAGAGGCGCAGGAGAATATCCCACAGCTCCGAAACGGGAAGTGTGCAGATGAAGACGGATAGCCAGCAAAAATTCTGGAACATGGTGAACAAGTAGAAAATTTTAGAAGCAAGAAGCAGTACCGCCGCAGCGTAGCGTCATAGCAGCCAAGAGCCCGAACAAAAGGCACTGTAGTTCGGGCCACCCCTCACCTCAACGACTATCGGGGAATTAGTCTGCTAGGCTGCACTGGCAAGATGCAAGCAAGAATCTTGCTGAATCAAATGAATACGGACGTTTGGGAAACCAATATTCCTGAGAAGCAGTGTGGATTTCGAGCGAGTTGCAGCACGTTCGATGTGGGGTTCGGTGTGTGGCAGATTCACGATAAAGTGCCATAAGCGCAACCAGCCACTGACCGAGGAATTTGATTCCAATGCCTGATAAGTTTCAATGTCCAGCTAATTTCATCAATTTGATTAGAATGTTGCATGTGGGCATGAAGACGAAGGTACAATCGTGTGGATCGACTTGTGATGATTTTGACATTGTCACTGGCGTGAAGCAGGGTTGTGTGCTAGCCCCAACCTATTTAGTTCATATTTGACTGCCATGATAACAGTTGCTTTTCAGGACTCTGGAGGAGGACGGCGTTGAGGTAGAGTACCGGACGGATGGGACGCCTGCTGAATATTCGAAGTCTCGGTGTCGCAACCCGACTACATGTCTCCACGATGCACATGCTTCTGCTCGCAGATTACAGCACGCTGTTTGCACACAATGAAGGTGCAGGAACAGCACCTGTGCCTAAAATTCGCATCAATTGAGATGTTGTCGACAGTCACGCAGATTTCTGCTACTTGAGTAGCAATACGTTAACAGATTTATCTATGGACCTGAAGTCGCGAGCTCGTGAGGTGAAGCCTAGGGTTACTTTCGGACGTCATAAAAGACGTGTTTGGAAGAATCGCAGCCTGAAGAATGAAAACCAAGCTGTTTGTCTACCGCTCAATGGTGCTGTCTATACTGCTGTACGGCAGTGAAACGTGGACATTGTATCAGCGGAACGTGCGCTATCTGAGCCGTTTCCGTTTGCAGTGTCTAAGATGTATCTTGGGTAGTTGGTGTTCTGACATCATTCCGAACATTGGGATACTGTAGTGAGCGGATATGGACGGGATCGAAGCCATGATGATGGTCAATCAGCTTCGTTGACCAGGTTGCGTCCTGTAGAATGGGCGATGACCGTATTCCCATGCAACTGTTGTACATGCAGGTGAAATCAGTTTAAACGAAATCTTAATTGTGTCAAAAACTGAGATGCTTCAAGGGTGTTATTCAGAAATTATGTCTTTTGTGTCGTCATAGTCGAGTCACTAGGTTATGGAGGATTTAGTCTATGTAACTGACACGGGTCTTGATAAGTAAGAGTCCAGCTGGGCGTCCCGAAGGTTTGATTGACAATTGTTACGCCGGCTGTGGATTGAGAGGCAGGAGGTATGCAAGGGAATCATCAGTGTGACAGGTCGTGGTGACGACTATATGGCATTGCAATGTGTGTAACCGCGAATGCATTAGCCGTTTCTGATTGTTAGGTCACGAACTTCCCCAAGTAGTTGAGAGATAAGGATTCCACTTTCGTACTAGCCTACCAACGGGCTGACCAGCGATTGGAGGGGGCTGGGAACAGCAAAGGGCTTTCCGACAGCACACGAGAAGCGAGTCGGCCGACGCCTTAAGCCTTATCCTTCGGTTTCACGGTTACGTGGTGTTTGAATGGAATTACAATTGGTACAGCGTAAACCACCTGTGGTGATGGTTAAGCACAGGCGTTCCTCAGCTTCGGTCACTGTGTCAAGCTTATCCGAAATGAACGCCATCAGCTGTATCTCCGCATAGCTTACAACAGATATTCAGGAATACACCGATTTTCAGGTTAAGCGTCATCAGCCTTCCAATCAGGCCGAGTTCACATGGTTCATGAGGGTCACCGTTAACTGACCACAACAGGTGTAGAACTAGCACAAATCGCTTCAAGGCTAACAACTTGAGGCATCACCAATACCGGCCGCGGTCTAATCGTTCCTGAGTGGAAGTAAGGCAGTTGGCAGGTGTTGTCCAACGCGATATTCACCGTGATTATATTATTCATATCGGACAAATGAGATTTAACGGCACAATAGATGGGTTTCTTCACATTGTTCCAGGGTCACTTCTCGTGGTACTGGAATCAATATGTATCAGGTAGTAAACTTTTGGAACGAGCTTAAGCTCGGTCACTCCTTTGACGATACAGCAGAGTATTCTGTCGGAGATTTATAACCAGATAATCGACCACACATGTTCACTTACTCTGTTAGCACAAAGAAGGTCGGTATCAACTGTAATACCAGGGATCGTGGAGTAATTTCGGTGCAGAACCTGGACAGCTCCTGAGTTGACTTTCACAAGGAGTTTGTAAGCAAGTATAAATAAAACGAAAGCAGGGCTTTATTGCACTAGTTTGTATATTCGGATCACAACGGAAGAAAAACAACAGAGAAAGCTTGTCCATTTTCATACACTTATTATTTGTTCGTCTTACGCGGAGAGGGAGATGGACAGAAGAGAAATGTGAAAATCGACAGATGTGCGTAAATACAATTCGCAGTTTCAGCGGACTGATCGGCTGCTGGGTTCTGCAAAAAGGTCGGCAGAGATGGTAAGCTTCCTCAACTGGAAGTGTGCATTGAAATCAGACAAGAATGAAATGAAGCGCACATCTCCTGGGCATATGATTAAAGCTAGAACGACAATCACTTGGTCAAGAAAGGTCAGCTTGCAAGAAACTGCACAGCATTATTCCAAAATGTTACATAAAAAGCGACCGTATAGAACGATGTAGATAAACTGAACGAAGAATTAGTTAGTCGTCTCGAATCATCGAAGACTCAGAAGGGAATGGTGACAACGGCAAGAGCTTAATCGATGCAAATGCAGACGGAAGCGAAGGGAGTGTAACATAAATATGTAGGCCTTCGGAAAACACGCCACAACAGACGGGCAACTGGGAGGAGATGAAGGAATTACATCAACAATCAGGAAATGAGGTTAACGTGCGCATGGAGAAGTGGTCAGCACATTGAGCGTCAATCACTCAATACATTGGGACATGAAATCCAACAAGCGTCGACCGTACAATTCCGGCTTCACAGTACTAATCTCAGCACCGGTACCGTGCTTGACAGACTTGTAGGTTTGTGCTGTTCGTTTGCGCATTCCGTAACGGGTCAAAATGTCAACGATGGCCACAAAGTAGATCAGCGGTCGAGGAGAATCTGTTATCAACAGGAAGTACAAAATCACAATCGAGAGAGCAGTGCCCCGTCATCAAAATATGAAGGGTGAACAAGCAGAGCAACGCAAGCTGAGCGGACTGATTAAAAAATCAAGCATTTTGTGTAAAAAAAAAAAAGTAAGAGAAGCAGAATAAGGACAAGTTCACAATATTTAAATCGTCCATCCTTCTAGATATTACCATGCTCTAGCCTGTCTTAAACACAGGCAGAAACTATATTAGATAACTGCAGCCAGTGTCGTGTCCATTGAGATATTTAAACCACTTAAATTTTTTCGTTTTCCACAAATGTTCGCATCACCGAGAAGCCTCCAGCTACAAAAAACATCGATTGTATTTACTTGATCTGATTGGGTCATCAGAATACCACTCTTGTGAAGTTGTTTGAACGCTTAAAATGTGATCACTCGGTAGGACTTAGTGCTAGACTGATAATGCAAAGAATCCCATACACGCTAACTTGAAAAAGCTGGGTGCAGATAAAAATGAGCACAAATGTCATACCTTAATTAGTTAACGAAACTCAGATCTAATACCTACTCTTACTTAAGTTCATACGAATGTTGAACATGAGATTGAAAGTTTGCTGTCATATACGCTCTACTCCGGCCACGTGAGCTTTCAATAGATACCAGACCTTCGTTCGGAGAAATAACAATTACCTCTCAAAAACTCTACTGGTAGGACAATGTAGAAACCAGTATAGCATAATTCAAACGGGAAGTCCTAAGGTCGATGAATGAAGAAGATTTTACCATTCATTGATTTAACAAACCAACTGAAGAACTGGGAGAAGGCTATTTCAACAGTGCTTCATGAGCAAACAGATTCAGCACAGCAAATATGTGATCATTCAGTGAAGGATCGTTTATAAACCTCAACACACGATAGTTCAGGTGTGCTAACAGGCACGGTCATTTGGCAACCTTCCAGAGTAAGATAAGTGAGCATGACCAATTTCGATTGTTGAGTGCTTGTCCAGAAGTTAATGGTTCATGCTCCTGCACAGGAGACGAGGAAATGTGTTGGGTCAAACTCCAACGGTGCTGAAAATCAATGGCATAATTCAATTGGTTGCCAGTTTAAACATAGTTTGTAAGCGGACGTTTCGGAATCACGGAAGTAAGTGAACTAGTCTTAGAACTAGGATGAAAACGTTAACAACGGGAAACCAGATCTGAGCATTTGGCGTCGTTCGCCATACCTCGAATCAGTACAAAGCCTGGAGCTGCATATACCACTCAGAGATAGGCGTTGTGAATTATTCATGTAGTGTGATCACTCAGTCAGTGGCAAATGAGTGTGCAAGGATTCACATAAAAAAGAATGAAGACCAAACCTTAAATTGACATAATGCCATTCTAATTAACACTTTTTCCAATACAGACGTTCCACTACACTCCGACACACTGTACTGCGAACAATCCAGCGCACCACAGGACACATGAAATGCAAAACCCCGTAGAGGAAAAGATGTGGACAACTGATGAGATCCAGTCTGGTACATTTTTTCGAAAAAGGCTAGCTGAAAAATCTGTCTGAACGCAAAAGATATGACTAAATGTAGATGATGTTCAATTTATGCAATAGGATTAGTTAGCCGGTGTAACAACCACCAGAGCCATTTGCCAACCATCCCAGTCGAGAAAAAGACTGCAATGCCAAGATGCGCATATCGAATCTCAGGAACAATTTGCAGTCCTACAAATATACTTTCAACCTGGAAATAAACAATAACAGACAATAAATGATAACGAACAAGATCACATATACCAAGATACAAGATGTTGATTGAAATCGAAAAACGTAGTTAAACCTACCCGCAGAACTTTTAATACCGTAATATTCGAAGGTGGAGTGCAAGTCACCCGAGAAAGGCTGTTCCGACCCAGTCACACCAGTGGGACTATCTGGAGGCGTGAGGTTGCCTAAAATGTGACGAAAAATAAAACGGGCACGAAATTTGAATTTAAAAGTGGCTATCGGCAGACAAACACGAGCACATTGTATAACGAATCTTAGTTGCATAAATGTGACATTTAGAGTTTCGGTTAATTTCAGTAATCAATCCACCACGACACAGACGTCAGTAATAAAAAAAAATAGGTCAAATTGTAACTTGAGAGAGACACAAATGTGAAATGTCAAGGTTTTGGCTGGAATCGAAGCGGCAACAAAAACAACACGCCCAAAAGCAGCAAGTGATCTACCAGCTGAGAAATGAAGCTACTTCAGGAGCTCGGAAATTTCACATCTGGACCCCGTACTCACCCGTATCACTGTCTGATACGGAATCCCCCAAAAGATCTAGGGGATCGACTGTCCAGGCGGGATTTCTCAGGCAGTTAACGGTGGGATCCACCAACAGCACAGGTACGCAATGAAATTACATTATTGATGAGTAATCTGTTAATTTCGAAGCACATCAACACTCAAACAGAAATCCGGCAACTCTGATCGCGAAACACTTAATCGAAACAGACCACGTGGTTTACCCGCCATTCCGTTTATGGTCCTATTACGCAAACACACTGCCAAATTACTGATGTTTTTCGAGGCGTTAATAATCAAGTGTTACGCACCTGCACTTTGTTGCTAAAAAGTGCTGACGCAATCAATGTCGCCACCGTGGCACCGAAACCGTTTATCCCACCCTCGTTGCATCCATGTGACGTGCGTTTTTTCATTGTTTTGTTGCCATGCCATCAACCTATATAACCGAATGTTTTATGTAATCGACTGATGAGAATAAACGAAATGCTTGCATCTCGCAATGTATGTCTTCTTGCGTCTTGATGAACTGGATAAAGGAACTCAATGTTTCAAATTTAGAAGGAACCCAACTGTGAAAAATCAGGACTTCAGCTGGATTTGAACCAGAGTTTGGATATGCTGTTTTTTCAACTGGTTCGAATCTATCCGGAGCCCTGACTTTTCACGATTGGGTCTATTTTAAATAATCAAATTGAAGCCCAATCAAAAGCACAAAAACGGTCCATGCAGCACCAATGGTTAAGGTCTTAGCAAGGACATTACAGACGAATCAATTATCTCAGATATAATATTATCATCCTTTAAAGGCTCACAGGAAATATATTAATTTAAAGGTTTCCATTGTTGTGGTTGTGGAAGAATAAAATGTGTTTAACCGCCAATAAATGTGACTCTAAAAAAACGAATGAATGAGCTTTAAAAAGCGTAAGGAAGACTACCGTGGACGCTAGCGTCGAACGTTGAAACATGTTGATTCAACACTCTAAGATACATTTTAGTTCAGTTGTGAAAAAGGGTTAGAAAGAAAACTTGTAGTTAAGGTTATTTCTCATGCATCTGATAGTCGAATAATGTTCTAAAGTTCCTCACCAACCCAGCAGTGGCCACAAAGTATTGGATTCTCATCAGTAAAGCTTCCAAGTGCGAAGTAGTGTGTTTACCTAATAACCTATCCGCCTAATATTCTAGTTCCAGAGGATGACCCCAGAAAAAGTTTGATGGTGAACAACCTAGCCAGCGGAGCAGTGGGGGAATGAGGATAACGTCTCTTTTGAAGCGTCTGCAACACATCTGTTTTCAGATGAGGGATGATAATGAGGTTGAACAAAGCTCTGATAGTTTTCCGGTAGAATTAGGCACGCAGGTTATGTACAAGCTCAAGTTATCCGTAAATGGAATCCTAAGGTCTCGCTCACATCATCATCATCATCATCATATCAGCCATGAGCCTGACCAAAAGGTACTGTGGCTCGGGCTGCCGCTCACCTCAACAGTGACGTGGAATATCCTAGAAGAAAACGTTACTAAGTTAGTCTTATATCCCGAAGGTGACACATGGCAAATCTTTTTGGCGATCGTGCATGACTTTACACTTATTCACGTTAGACAGCAAGTAACTGATCATGGGCCGCTACTTGGAAGGGTTAAAGCTGATCGGTAGAGTTTTCAACTTTGCCCAAAACAATAACCCACCACATTTTTTGTATCACCGAGTTAAACCAGCAATGGTGATGGGACAACGTTCGGTAATTCACGAACGTATACCGTGAACAACAGAGAACGTAGGGTGGAGTTTCACAGAACACCGCTTCTGTTAAGGAAATAGTCTGATAACTGCACATCAACCCTGATGCTGAACACTTTCGGTTGCCAATTCCCGCCCATATGAATCCTGCTTTCAGCCGAGTTCGAATAGACATCACACTTGCGTGCAATATCCAATGACAAACAGAGTAGTGTAACTAGAGGATATGTCAAACAGTTGCAGCCGATCTATCACTCACTAACTGAGTTCCACCATACACGAGTGACCAACCATCGTCGGTTGCTTGTTTCGGAGAACGACCCGACTATCATCAGAGCAAAAATAGCCTCGTTGCATTCAACAGGTGAATTTTCGATGCAGAAAGCTGTTCGTAATGCACGGCTTACTGCGTGGCTGTCCAGAATACACTGCGCATTCGTACGTATCACGTACCTAAACGGTTACACAAGTGATCTGTTCGAGTACAAGATACTCATCACGTATGATTCACAGTATTTATAAGTCACCCCATTAATTGGCTTGTATAGCGTGGAGTCGATGGATAAAGGAAAGTGACAACTGAGAAAGCCTTGAAACAACTGATATCAAAATCCATCATCATTAAAGACGACACTTTACACAACCCTAGTTAGAAAGCCAAGGATGCAACAAAGCTACGGTTGAACACGTATCTGTTATGAGATAGAACTAGTGGAATGAACGGCATCTTTGAGGTGGATTTTTAGCGTCGCGGATATTCACGTTCAGTAATGTATACTTAAGTAGCCCTTTATTCTGTGACAAAGTTTTTGGCCACATACGCTAACAGTCTTATATTCGTATGTGCAGACTCCGAAATAACTACCGGTCTGGCAAAGAGAATGGTGAGAGCGCAAATATGCGTACTGGTGGACAAACTCTGGGAGTAATGGTGAAATTCATTAACATCAAGTATACAATAACGGCGTTAAACAAGTCGACGGAGTAGCAATGAGAAGCCGGCTGGGTCCATTGCTTGCTGACATTCTCATGGCTAAATTGAAAAAAGAAGCGTAAGACGCAATCATTCATATTGTTCTTTGCAAGAGATACCTGGAGGATATACTGATAATCGCGGAAAACCAGGATTAACTTGGAAACCATTTGACCAAGTTTAAATCATTCCAGACCAAGTCATTTCACGTGTGAATATGAGAACAATAAATCAGTAGCCTTTCTCAATGTGTTAATTATCAGAAAATCTGACGGGACAATAAGGTGAGCAGTGTTTTGGAAAGCCACGTGGGCTGGATACTATATTAACTTCCGCAGTTTATAGCCGACGCATCACAAGCGTCTTTCAATTCGAACGGTATGCTACAGAGCCGGGAAAAATATGCGTGGCCGAAACAAGAGAAAAGGAAATGCGATTACTGAAAGATATGTTGCGTTCGAATAGTTATCCTGACACATTCATTGAGCATCACAGGCAAATGAGCGTTCAAAACGAAGCCCAACTTACAGTGTGGGAGAAGCATCGTTCACTGGATTATCCTAAAAAGTAAGGACCTAATGATAAAGTTTAAAAGGAACCTGGGTTTGGGTTTATAAAGGACCTATGAGGTCGCCTAGCTTCGTCTCAGAGCGCGCACCAGAAGCATGCTCTTGCCATCAATCAAGAGACCCCATCCTGTACGGTCGATCAGATACTGTACCTATTTGTTTGCCTGAAGCTGTAGTGACGTACGTTGGAAGGACGGACAGATACCTGGAGGGACTGGCCAATGGGCAACCACAAACGTAATTGCGTCAACCAATGAGTCAATCAGACAATGGCCGTACGCCAATCAACTGGAGCCCAACTTCATCGATTGCTACGCATTTGGCTCAAAACAAACACACAACCGAAGTAGTTCCATCGTTCCGTCTGATCACAACACGCAACTGTATGAAACTGATCAATTTTATCGAGGCCTTGCAAATTACACGCCACAAGCCTTTGCTATATGCCTAAAAGTATCTAATAGCTACACTGCGCCTGCCTTCGTTTTCGTAACCAGGGTCAAGGTAGTCTTAGGAAGCCATGTTTTCGGTTAACTGTCCAACTGCTCAATTCCTAACTACGACACGTTTGCGATTGAGAAGAGTGTACAAAATGAATTCGTACCGCAAACTTCGTGTTCCCTCTGTAGTTTACCTAAAACATTCAACATCGAGATACCTACACCATGTAAACAAGCCACCGAGCCTTAAGGCGTCATCAGCAAGACAGCTTCCTCATTGTCTCGCAGGTGCAGTAGCGTTGACGTACGTAGAACAGGTTAACAGCTATCTCACTGATCAGTTGAACAAGTATCCAAAATGGTTCAAAAAAGCGAGGTCATAACATGTTAAAACTGTTGAACCAGTTGCTCGTGATCACACATCACCTAACCACCTCATAAAAACAGGTCACCAAGTTTACACATTTAGCTTATTCGAAGTAGTATTATGCGATCGTATTCTACAGTTATTGGCCTTCAGTGAAACTACATCGATCAGAACTCACCATCCGGAGTTATGTACATAAATGTGGCTGAATCAACCCATCAGATTGTCATGGTTTTTGTTATGTAATACTTTATGCGTATGCACTCGCTGTCCGTCTCTATTTGTCCGATGTGCATAATGCTGTCTTTTACGTTCGTGGCAGACGACTGTAAAGGAAATGCTAACACATCGAAACGTGTCTTCCTTCTGCAACGATGAAGGGGTGAAGAGAAACCCAGTGTTTGAACTGATTTCTGATTCAACAAACCACCGTCACGTCATAGTATGCCATACCGTTATGTAGACGACAACGTCAACCGCATGCAAGACAACTAGAAATCATACAAGAAATGTATCCCTGCAACCTTAATACTGGATGGAGACGATAATTTTGTGAAGATAAAAAAGTAAGGTCTGCCGAAAGATCAATAACCAACAATATATTGACATTCAACATGACAAAATAAAGCACGTGAAGCACAAGCAACTGTTCACGCTACATGTCGACGTTCAGCAAACGCAACAACGGTATGCTTTCAATCAACTTCACAAGTAAAAATAGCATATTCCAGTTATTTTTCTGTTCACACCTTAAGGCATTCGTACTAGATGAGTGTGCGCGTTCACACCTACGTTCAGTTCTCGAGCTATTTACAGACCAACCGATGAAAAGAAAAACAGATCGTGGTGGATAGCAACAGAATCGGAAGCTAAGAAGACTGAGCAACAGTCTTTCAGTACGTGAGCTGCGAACGGTAACTAACAAAACGATTCGAATCAGATGAAACGAGCTCAAAACTGTAACGGTCAAGACAAAAGCACTCTGATGCAGTTAGGCACACAGGTAATCAAAAAGTTAAACTAGTGATTTGTTCTTGGTAATGACATACCAAGCTGCTCTGTCAGAAAACAGACGACCAGTCAGAAAAGGACAGTCCGAAAGGACAATACTTTCGGGGACAACCTTCTCAGGTAAGACTGTGTGACACTGGAACGTTCACCCTGTAAATCCTTGTATTACGAATAGCATCCAATAGTCACTTAGTCAGTGCTTCCGAAAAGTGAATCGGGGGTTCGAACGGCTGAACTGTGCCAGCTCTATCTTAGATGTTCGGAAAAAGATTAAACTGATTGCGGAGTTTTGAGGTAAACATATACTCTCATCATACTGGGAGACAAATTGAATATGTAAGAAAGTGGTCAGCGTCACATCGTTGGCGATGAATAAAGCAGTACCAATTGAAAATTAAACGTACGCTATACATTCTGATCATAAGAACGCAATTGTCGACCAGTGAGAGCAAGCCATATACTAACTGTGTGCACACCACTTCAATAAAATTCCGCGAACAGCTCCAATCGTGTTCTGACCTATCACGTGAATATTCAAACTGAAAGTCTTCCCTGCTGAAACACTGGTGCAGTGAGCAACTTTCAGACGATGGTAATTGAAATAATTGGTCACCCGAACGCTACCGTTCAAAATCCAGTTGTGATTACCATAAAGTAATTGGTGCAAACAAGTGTGAAATCGATCAAGCCAAGCTCCAGGTTAGACAACCCATAATCTTTCAAAATATATATTACAATAATGTACACAGTATTATATATACTAGGTGCACTAAATATTTATTGTATATTCGTCTATCTTTTCGTCTGTATACATATACATAGAGGAAGAGGTAGGCTGGTAAATGATAGATTAAAAAAAGCATGCGTGTATATCAATATGAGGGCAGACTTACCGATAGTGCCAGGAACCGGGCCACCGGTGTCGGACAATATGCCAGCGTCTTCTTCACCTTCATCTTCATCTCCGGCACTCAAATTACCGCCACCAAGTTGATTTGAGGATAGGGCGGCTACACCCAGATCAACTACATTGTGTCGGCCTGTGGACAACCGACGCAGGTGCCACTGAGACGCAATGGAACCAAGGCCATCACCTGCCGAAGCGACACGATCCTCTAAAGCCTCGTTCGGATCTGCAGGGGTGTCTTCCGCAGGCGCAGAGGGCAGTTCGGCAGGACGGTCGATTTCGTGAATGCCAATAAGCAAGCTATAATCCATGAGGTTGTTTTCTTGAAGGAACTGTAATTTTAAAAAACAGGAGAATGATGCTGTTCGTTTAAACAAAAGACAAAAGTTCAAAGATAAGCTGGCTTGGAAATTATTAATCCACGTGTATAAATCAATTAGACAAACAAAGTAATGACAAGTTGTACTCTGAAAAGATGACATTTGCGAGTTTACGATATGACACACTGGAGTGTGTGGAAAACCACTATCACGGACAACAAATCAGTGGCTCTCACTGATGCTTAACTGCTATACAACTATGAAGAAACAAAACCTCAGCCAAGAGGGAAACAGGAAGGGAAGAGTGAGGGGAGCCTAACTACTAAAAATATACTAAAATATACTCATCAAGGTGCCTACACCTTGCAAACAAACAACCGAGCTGTAAGTGAAAGTAAGGCGTCATCAGCAAGACAGCTTCCTTACGGCTTTCACTGCCCGCGTCATTAAGTGCACTCACTTCACAGACAACTCGGCCAAACAACGACAACATTCACGCCACTGAGCTCGATTAGCCGCCATCTCACCTAACGTCTCAAGCCACCGACTCTGTGAGTCGCGAGGGCCCCAGCCCAGGAGACGAACTCAACCTACATTGGCTAACCCCTCAGAGAACGACTTCATTTCCTTAGTTCCACCTCGTACCTTACGTCAGTCGGCCACAGCATCGGCAAACAGTGCTCGGTGTAGCAGATGGCTAGCTGGCATCCTCAGCACATCGCCAGATCATCTGAGTCTGTGTGAACCCAGAAACTGAACAAAGTAAACCGCTTATCAATCAATACGTAATACACCTCTCTAACCTCCTCGTTGTTTACTCATTGGTGTCACCCGAAACGGGCGACTGAACGCAAACGATTCACGTCTTCTGCCCTGAGCGACCATGTTTCGTTACCGTAGAGTAATACGGCCCTTACAGTTGCCTTATATACGCGATCCCTGAGCAACACAGCGATATGATTCTCTGTTGCCAGAGGTGATCCAGATTGGCGAATACCGCGCTAGCGCTAAATATACGCGCTTCTGGTTCATTCCTTACATCTCCACCGCCGCTAATGCAGCTTTCCAAGTACACAAACCGGCCAACAATCTCCGCAACCTTATTATCAAACAGCAGTCTTGCAGAAGCATTATGGGGCCACAAACTGAATTCCGAAATGTTTAGCAGAGTGTAAAATAGCTTCTAGCATTGTTTCTGCTGCATGGAAATTGTCAACCAACAACACCTTGTCGTCAGCATAATCAAGATCAGTCAGTCTTTCACCAGGTAGAGGTCCACGCCGGCATCTTGTGAGTGCCGCAGACAGTCCTCCATTATTTCGTCTCGTGACAAAACAAAAATGGTGAAAGGGGACAGCCTTGACGTACGCCGCTCCTGGTGCTGAAACTGTCAGACAGTTCACCGTAAACCCTAACCTGAGCTGAAGTATGGGAATAAAGCGCCGACAGTATGTTCACATACTTAGTCGGTACACCCTGCGTTTAAGCGACTCTAAAAGTGTAGATCGGTCCACTGAATCAAACGCACCTTTATAGTCGAGGAATATGGCGATTGTTGGCCGGCGGTACACATGACGCTGCTCCAGAATTTGGCGAAGGGTGGAAATGTGATCAATACATTTTCGTTCAGGACAAAACCTGGCTGTTCTTTCTTAACATCTGTCTCTCGAGCTGCAAAGTCGACGAAGTGAAACGTCAAGCACAGTACATCAATATTTTATATAGGGTTTTGCAATGCCCCAAAGTGTACTCGGAGGACAGTGGGCAGCTATACATTTGTGGCTTGCGGAAAATTGTCTATTTGGTACTGGCGCTAGAAACGTTTATTGCCGGCATACCATACCTACACTGATTCGTGCTGGGAGTCGATCCAACCGACCTACAGCGAAGTGACTGACGGCTGTTTCGACCAAGCTGAGTCTCATCAACGTCAAATACGTTGGGGAAGTGTATCCACGACCTATGACTAAGAGACAGAATGTCAATTCGGAACAGTTATTCAACAGATTACGGGAACGTGGTCTACGCGAATCACTGTCTTTCACGATTTAACTTCCATCGTGACATCTCATCTAGTGAATAACAATTACTAACGCTGTGCTTTACTAACGACGGATTCTTATCGTTCCTCAAGATCTGGCTCTATTTTAAGATTTCCCCGTAATTTTTGTGCTGCATAACATGAAGAATTAAGTCCTATCGTTCTGCTAAATGCTACAACTTATAACAGCCGAAGGGTTACTGAACAAGAGATGGAGCCAGATAGAACACGGAAGTACCCTTTCAAGATAATTCACCATATTTCAGAAATCCATGTCCATAGACGAGTAAACCGGGTTGAAACCTCTTGGATTGCGTTCACCCGGCAAATATGCTGACGTTTATTTGAAGTTACTCTAAACAACGGACAGAAGATGGCGCTTAAGCTGAGTTCCTGTCAGAGAAACTGTGCCTCATCACTTCTGCCTGTACTCATGGTGACTACACTGCGATCGACTCACACTACCAGTTACACTGAAGCACATGCGAATTCAGAGATCAACTCAGCGTAGGGTCCGTACTGCGGAAAACTTGACAAGCGAAACAAAACGATACAGAAAGACATGGTTGAGAAATTACATAAAGACGATTAACTGGTTCCCCGCACTTGTTTACAACCTCTAAACAACACTAACGTCAACCGGAGACACCGTGTCAGTGAGATGTCGGATAAGTGAGCGGCTTCCCGTCACATTCCAAAAGCACACCGACAATTATCTGTTGGCAATAAAAGCAACACTGGCTATGAACGTCAGTAAATAGAAATTCTACAGTAGGCATCCGTAGTTGAAGCGATAGAAGGATGGATCTTGAGAGAAAAATTGGGTAAAACATCGTTTTCCTCATTGCGAAATTCGGTTTGCTTCAATGATGGCTGAGAACTAGTTATCCTCATTCGACAGCCGTTGTTCGAGTACGTATGCTCGCATTCAATGGAACCATTAATTGAACAACGATTCCGTTAGAGCAATGTGCAAATTACAGTGAAAAATTGTGCGTTGTTACGTTGAGATTAAGAAACCCGATGTATATGAGACTAAGGTTCGCAAATAGCGATGTAACCAGTCGTTCCGGTTCGTCAAGACCTAGCAGTCAGGCACGGTTGCAACCGTAGTCGTCGTATTAACCAACAATGTCCAACAATTTACAGCAAAGGTGAGCGAGGAAATAAAACTCTTGCCACAGGAAAATGTAGAAATAGCTGTGCTGTGGCCAGGAATACAGTCCTTCTACACAACTGATAAGTTTAAGGACGTTCGCCCTTAACCTGTTCTACACACTTAACGTATGTATGAATGCATGTATGTGTGTGTGTGTGTAACATCGCTCACTCTGGAGACCAATGTCCCTGAGGAGCAATGCGGATTCCGGGCGAGTCGGAGTACGATCGACCTGGTGTTCGCTGCTCGACAAATTCAGGAGAAATGCCGGGAACGCAACCAGCCCCTGTATGCTCTCTTCGTGGATTTCACCAAGGCCTTTGATTCCGTGAGCCGCGAGGCGTTGTGGACGGTGCTTGGTAAGTTTGGATGTCCAGGTAAGTTCGTCAATTTGATTCGAATGTTGCATGTGGGTATGAGGGCGAAAGTACAGTCGTGTGGATCGACTTGTGATGATTTTGACATTGTCACTGGCGTGAAGCAGGGTTGTGTGCTAGCCCCAGCTCTATTTAGTTTATATTTGACTGCCATGATAACAGTTGCTTTTCAGGACTCTGGGGAGGATGGCGTTGAGGTAGAGTACCGGACGGATGGGCGCCTGCTGAATATCCGACGATTCGGCGCCCCAACCCGGTTACATACCTCAACGATGCGCATGCTTCTATTTGCAGATGACAGCGCGCTATTCGCACACAGCGAGGACGAACTACAGCGACTGACCACTGCTTTCGCGACCGCGGCATCCAAGTTTGGATTGGATATCAACAGGTAAGACATTTTCTTTCTTTCAGCCTTCTCCGGGCGAAGGT